>JAWLRI010000448.1:7323506-7356488 GCA_034781795.1 Crypturellus tataupa
TTCCTATCAGGCTGTACCTTTCTCTGTGCTCACTGGAGACAGATCTGGGCAATGAGACAGCAAGGACTGGGCTGGCAAAAAAAAAAATGTGCAAGCACAGACTAGCGAGGCTCTGCAGCACTAAAACCAGTTTTCTGTACTTGATCATGTGAGAATCAAGAGACCGTCCTATAACTCGTGAGCCATGACACAGCACCCATCAGTGAAAACCAGCAAAAAGACCTCAGAGCAACAGGAGTGAACCCGTGCGTTTGAAAGCAACTGCTCGCATGGCAGAGGGGACTCGCACGCAGGACATGCTGCGAATAGCAGAGAACCAAGATCACTGCCGTGGTACTGCCCAGGCAACACGCTGTTGCGTTACCGTTATTACTGACAAACACTTTGACAGCTCTTTGGTGTGATAGATTCCCAAGGGGAAACAGCAAGGCCCTATCAGAAGCACCAGATCAGACAGAACTTGGGGCCATGCAAAGACAGAGCAGGAAGCCCCAGGACCAGCTCCTGCACCTTGTGGCGGTGGCAGCAAAGCCAAGAAATTCCAGCAACTGATGTCCATGAGTCCTAGAGCAGAGGTCCATTGGGAGGTCTGTGCTGCGAATATTGCACCAACTTTCCTTCTCTATCTCTTTTCTTTTTTTGGTGGAGAGGAAAAAAAAAGGCAGATAGAGCTGGATTCAGCGTGGAGGCTGATGATGAGAATCTGCCAACAGTGAAGGGTTTCAAGGCATACATTAAAAAGGAGAGGAGGAGGCTAAAACAGAAATAAAAGGAAGTCTGAGGCGTGAAGGTGTGCATGCCTGTGTATTTATATAGATGATATTATCAGGATCTAAAAAGAAGTAGCAGAAGCTGGAAATTCCGATTTCAGAACATCGCACATTCCCAAACATTACACCCTGTGAGGGGTTTTAACATCCTCATCACCTTGAGCAGGAAGAAAGTTTGCTATAACTATTGGAAACTGCCAAAGACCCAGTCAACTGACTAGGAATAAGTGACAGCTGATTTTCCTTACTAGATATTATGTAAAACTTTAACACAAAGGCCTCTCCTGTTAAGTCATCCCCCGAGGGACTCGTCTCATGTGTATGTCTAAAGCAGGAGCTTTTGCTGGGCATAAATGAGGCCAGTAAATCTATCCTGCAAGAGCATCCAAAAGCTGAAACGCTAGGCAAGTTCTAGCAGAGGATGCCGCCAGGTACAGCAGTGTCCCCACCGCTGGGGCCCTCTCCCATCAAGGGTGGGTTTTAGACACAATAGATTTATTTAATTGGGAGAAAGTGGTCGGGAAAATCCCAGGGGATTTGTCTGCAATAACATAAGTCTTCTGAAGGAGGAGGCCCTGGGGCTCCAAAGGAACAGCAAGGGGGACACAACTGCGATGGCTCTTGTCCCTCAGGGATCTAAGGCTGGGAAAAATGGAAGAACGGAGCAGAGATGGAAAGCGCAGGAAGTGAAAACAGCACAGGGGCACCCACAGCCCTGGGAGAGGAAGAATGTAGGGAGAATATTCCTGAGGCTGAGAGGAAAGTACAAGGAGGGAAAAGCCAGGTCTTACGGGAGTGGATAGCAAAGCCGCTTACACATTCCCAGGTAAACGATGATCCCAGTCCCTGCCTGGAAGCAGCAGGGAGGAGAGCCCAGCTCCCTTGCAGAGGACAACAGAAGATGGATAAGACTCCCAGACAAGTTACCGGAATCCTGCAGGGTCTCCAGTCATTTCTGCAAGAGGCAAGGTGGTCTTACCCCCTTTCCTTCCATTGCTACTCTGGCATTTATCCAAGGTCTCAAACACAGAGCCTCAGCCTTGCCCTTGAAACCCTTACCATTGGCCATAACAGCAAGAATATTAACTCATACGCATTCCTCATACAGCACCTCTTTTACCCAAATAAAACAACCAGCTATTCCCAGTTTGCAAATAGAATGCAAAGCAGTGAAGTGACTTTCCCAAGGTGGTGGAACAAGAGAGAAGAGAGTAGCAGACCCCATGCAGAAGGGTCCAGGGCAGGAATGCCAGACCTCTCTCCTCTTCGCCCAGGGAGGAGGTGACCAGAACACAGGTCATCCTCATCTTCCTCTGCTTCCACAGCAGGCTCCTATGCTCTGGAAGGCATTAGACACAAACACACGTGGAGCCAACAGAGCCAAGTGAAGCATAAAGCAGCCTTGATAGCAAGAATTCACCTTTAACAGAAAACTCATACTACTGCTTTGCAGAACAAGTATTTGGATGGAGTGAAACCAATTGGCAGTTGTCATATGTGCTATTTGCAAGAGAATACGGCAGCTTCTTCACTGCACCAAGAAAACAAATAATCAGACCCAAAAATTCATGTTTTTTTTTCCCTTTAGAAATAGCCACATTGTGTTGTTACATCAGCAATTGAAATATGACAGGGTGCTTGTGTTTATACTCAGAGAAGTCATATACAGATTCCATCTGTTCAACATTTGGAGCAAATTTGCAGTGATTACTCAAGCTGAAAATTGCTTTGGAGTTTTGTCTGCTGTTACTTTGTTTGAAATAAATCACCAACGTGGTACCTCACCTCTGAGCACAGTGAGCACACATGTCAGAGCATGAAGCAGTAGCTGCTTGCCTGGAGTCAGGCTGTTCTGATTTTCACAGCATTCAGGGGCTGTTGGCATTCATGGAGAGGAGAGGTTCCTGTGGATTTTGGAGAAATACAAGAAGAACTAAAGCTGCTGATGAGGTAATTAATTTCCTAGAGGTAATTTCCTCTGTCTCTTCCAGCTACAAAGTCCATCCCCTAGAGGAGTTTGGAAGCTCTTTGCCAGGCTGGGGCTCTGGGACAGAGCTGTCGACAGTGACGGTCGCTCAGCACCGCGGAGTTGCAGCTGCATCGCTGGACGCTGCTGCCCACAAGTCTGGTAGAGCTCAGAGTGAGGCACAAACAATTCCAGCCACTCAGGTTGATGGGATCCAGGCTCACGTCCAAATTCCAGACCCCAGCCATGTCAGAGAATTAAGAAACTCTGGATTTTACTCCAGATTTGTTGTTTGGGCTTTAAATCACAGCAAGATGGAAAATGAATTAAAAAAAACTATATGAGCAAGGGGGAAATGAGGAAGGAGAAAAATGAATTTTGGTCATTCAAATGCAGTTGAATATACTCAGCTGCAACTTCAGATAAAAAAACAGAGAGGAAGAATTTAGCTGATTGGATTCTGGGGCAGGGAAAACTCCTATTAAAATGCCAGATGTTCATCACTAGTCACAAATAAGGGTTAATCCCTGCATCAACATTATCCAATCCTTCAAAATCCTTGACTGATGGGAGGCTTTTTACGTGAAGGTAGGCTATACTTCCAGCTCCCTGCCCGGCCTGTGAGATCAAGTGGAGTAAGGCAAGATGACTAGCTGCCACAGCTAACAAATTAGTAGGATGAGAGAGTGAAATCCTGTGCTGCTCTGAGAATCAGGCTAACTGTGTGGGTGGTGAAGAGATGGGAAATGGGCTGGCGGGACTCGGCTTGCATTACCAACCCCTGATCCGCTGCAAAACTTGTTGACAATGGTACTGCAGCCAGGCAGCTCGGGAAGATGAACAGCTTGGTTGGCGGAAAAACCTGTTCTCTGGCCACCCACACCATGGAAACCAGCAAGCAGTTGGCTTCAGATAGATAAAAGGCTATTTCTATGGATGAAACACACTCAATAATTTAGGTAATTGTTTAGGTAAAGTGACAAAGTTAGGCATCAGTCGAGCCCTAGCTAACACCCAATGACTGCAGCGTGACTTGTGAGACACTGACACCGTGACACCATCTGCTTATGATTTATACCGAGCAGGCTGCATATAGAAACAGATGGGAGGTGTCAGCTCTCATCAGAATTGCTATGCCAGTGATTCCACAGCACGCTACATACTTTAGAAAGAGGAAGAGGGTTGTATTTATACAAGCTCCACATTAATCAGGGAATTAATCTTGCTGTTTCCCCATAGAACAGAGTCAGTTATACAGCTGTGCCAGAGATCTTGGTTACTGCACCCGATAATCAAAACCTGTTACTTTATGCTTTCAGCAGGACTTCATGTAATTGATAGAAGTTAGTTCAAAATGTCATGACCACAAATAGAACTGACAAGCATCTCTTAGATTAAAAAAAAAAAAGTCCATTGGAAAGAACCTCTGGAGGTCTCTCACTGGAAGCAGGGCTATGGCTATCTATCTCCAGCGCTCATCGCTGGGGTTGACCTGCTCCTCTAGCTGAGGCCTGAAGACCTCCATGGCTGAAGGTCACACATCTCCCTGGGCAGTGTGTTCAGAAGCCAAAACACAATCATAAAGAAGAACCCAGACCGTACTTATGGCAAACCTGACTTAGGATTGTTGACATGAATACCTAGGCTGAATACCTCAGAAAAATAGTTTGCTGCCAAAGATAATAGACCAGAAGACCCATCTTCAACATTATTGCCCTCTGTGGAATTGTACTGAAATAACGCAACAGAAATCAGGCTCCATGATGCAAATCAAAGTACATATAATACTGCCTCATAAGAGCACTATTCAGGCAGATTCTGGCCTGCTGCACAGTTGCTGAGACACAAATCAATAAATATTAGATCAAGATAGTCAAAAAGGACACCACACAAAGTGACAGCTATGACGCTCTACAAAAAGTAGACAACTATATTAGAATATAATTTTTGTAGGAACACAGGTATTTAAATATTTTGAAATAGCGGAAAATCTGTGTTTCATTTAGAAAGCCACTCTCAGGAGAAACTTTTAACGAGTTCTCCCAGGTCTGATTTTCTTTACCCTTTCTTTTCCTCCCCTCCAGGGATGCGCTCCAAGGAGCAGCAAGCTCAAAACTAACCTTGATAGTTAGCGGTTACCTATCAAAATGAACAGGGCGTAAATCTCCTGTGAGAAGCCTGCGCCAGAGCAGGCTTTGATGCGATAACCTGACACTGCCATTTCAGCTCAGGATCTAAACAAATAAGGTTGAGGTACAAACCTCACCAAGAGATTTGGGACAACACACAAGTCCACAGGTCCACACACACCGTTACAAACCTGAGGCAGCTCTACTGGATTTAGGTAACATGAACCCAAAAGCGGGACATGGCCTCTCCCCTGACTGCCTACCAGCTCCCCACTGCCTCCCGCAGGCAAGCGAATAATCCTCACAGACGAGGCGTAACCTCCCCGTCTCACTTTCCACACCCGTAAGAACATGAACATCTTTATCTGCGGTTATCAACACCTCAACCACCTTTTCACCAGTGTTGTAGAACAGCTTCCTCCACCACCAAGGGACCTGGGCGGGTTCACACCAGCAGAATATTGATACCCACTGTTTTAAGTGCGAACACAGGCAGCAGAGCAGGCGAGGAAAGTGGCACAGGTCCGAAAGGCAGCACGTGGAAAAACCTCGCCAGGCTCCCAGGAAACCAGAGGGTCCTGCCAGTGCCACCCTGGCCCCCAGGACACACACTGCGGGGCACATGCTCACCTCAGCACAGCAGCGAGGGCTCTGGCTCCTCATTAGCCACAGGGTGCCCACCGGCCTCAGGATAAAAAACAGCAGACGACACAGAAAGAGTCATTATAGAAACAAAGCAACAACAACAAAACCTTTTTCTGAAAATGATTTGGTTTCCTGAAACGGTAGCAAAACAGAGCTTGGTGAGGCTTGGAGATGACGTGCACCATTGGCGCAGCAGGAAGAGTCACAGGTGCAGAAACCAGGGCCAGAGCAGAGGAGCAGCAGCAGGCTGGGGAAATGCTTGTTTGAGGTGGGGTCATATTTACCATACAGAGAGCAAAGGGTGAAGGAGGCCCGGCCCTGGGCTGCTGGCAGCGGGGCTCGCAGTCACGCTCGAGGCAGCGTGCCCCGCTTTGAAACGCAGGGGGAAAAGCACCTCCTTGGCCCCCAGCCTCATCCCGCTGCCTCAGGCCAGCTCTGCGCGGCCCCTGCACAAGCACAAGGGGAGCAGCAGCAGCACCCAAGAGCATCCTCAGCCTCCCCAGCCCTGGCGGGGCAGCTCGTGGCCACATTCACGGAGCAGGAATGGGCTCATTTCAAGCCCAGACAGGTATTTGAGAGGAGGGGAAAAGCTTTTGTTTTTTTTTAAACTTTTCCTTCAAGTAACACGCACAATCTGTTCCGGGGACACCCGCTCAGTGAAAATCCCTGCAGAGGCTGCCTGCCAAAGCCTGCGAAAATCCCTTCTGGGAGCCTTGTCCGCTATTTCAGACGCAGCCTGTTCATGGGAACGCAAATCTGCTGTCCTCAGCGAGGGAGATTATTCGAGCGGGATTTAATAGGCCTAGGCACATCTTCCTTCACTTGGCTCCGACAGCCGCCTGCTCCTTCACGTGCGGTGTTTGCCGTCGCAGATGCCTCGGGCAGCCCGTGCCGAGGACGCAGCTGCAGCAGGTCGCACGCCGACCCTTCCCTGGGACGCGGCAGGCCCATACGTGCAACCGGGCTCAGCGAGACGCCGTCGCTCTCCGCTCCTCCACAGTGCCTTGGCGTGGGATTCCTCCAGCCAGACCATCCCTTCAGCTTACTGCTGAGTCTGGGGCAGAGAATACCTGAAGGCAAGGAAAGAAAGTTCAGCACGGCAGCTCCCTGGGGACTGAGACGAAGCCTATGAAGATTTAACAGCTGCTCTGGAAAGTTTTGTGAAAAAAATGCATACAATTTACAGAGGGGGTTTCTTTTGCTGAACATCTATGTGGAAACCCATATTAGGGCCAACGTCTTTCCTGCATTTCACTAGAGGGTTGAAACTACTGGGGGAATATTCTGAATTCTGTAGGACTTTTCCCTGCATTATATTACTTCCAACAGTGTCAGATAGGGCTGGAACAAAACCTGTTTTTCAGTGCTTTTCCTCCTGGCAACTTGCTGGATTGTTTTAAACCAAAGGAATCCCCACGTTTCCCAGGATGTCAGAACATTGGCACACACAGACCTTTGCAGTGCTTGGCACAGCAAGACGCTTGCTTCACTCCCAACACGGGAGTGCTGCACTCTGCCAGCGAGTCCAAGCTGCTGCGTACACATACTGCTGCCACCTACTCCACCTGCTGGAAATAAGGCAACTCCTCGCCTGGATTAAACTTTTCCGAGTGCAATTGCTGTATCTGAGATCCTAGCTCTACTAATACGCTCTGGGATTCCTGAAGATCGCCCCTGGAATCAACCACTTCCTGGTCCTTTAAAGATTCTCAGCTTTCTGAATTAAATAATCAAAGGTCAATCATAGTTTTGGTGCAACATTTCAACTCTGTCAACTTTCTCGATGTTTCTCTCTTTCTGTATATATAGGAAAAATTAAAATATGGCAAAAATGGGAAGTTTACCCAACTGAATTAAAAAAAAAAATGCAGTTACTTCAAACTGGTTCAGTTTGCTTTGTCTGAATTAAAAATATATGAAATAATCACAATGAATGATAAATAAGTTGTTGGGGATCAGGCTCCTTACACACATTTTACGCTTTATGCATAATAATAATCCACACTGACCATTCATCCCTGGGTTGGGGAGGGAAAAATCAGATACACTACTTTTTTCTTATGGCAAGTATCTAACATGCAGAATTTCACATGCTTTTCTGCCTTTAAATCCACTATTTATATGGCACTGAACTTTGAGTTGAAACATAAGCTTTCAAAAGACATTTAGCATCCTATTTAAAATTCAACCCAGTGGGGAAACGTCCCTGTCAAGTGCTATTGCACTCAGTTGTTAATTACCTTCACTGTTAACGTTTTGCATCTTACTTCCAGGGTAATTTCATGCTGAAGAGATGATGATGGGCTATTATCAACCCTTCGGCTGCCAAGCAAAGCACCCTCTATTAGCACAAGTGTCACAATGTGGATGTTTATCAGCTGAATAAATTATTGCTTAATCTTCCTGTTAAGATAGCCATATTTTTATTACTCTTGAATTTCTATTTTCCAATTGATAAAGAGGAAAATGAAATATGAAACTAAAACTAAGTGAGTCAACAGCAGAGTCAAGCATGTCCCTCTCGGATATCCAAATCTCTGTTTGTGAGTACTTTGGACTCACAAAGTTTGTACTTTGGAAGTACAAACACTGACATTTTTACTTCTCTCCCATGCTATTTAATAATAAGTTGCTACGAGTTGGACAATCCAAGTATGTTGTGGGAAAGACAGTGAAAGAATGCATGCACTATAAAAACTGTATTTTGAATAGCTAGCTCATTCAAATGAGACATGACAATAAAATAGTATGTTGTGCAACATATGGTCATCATGAGTTAGTACATTATGGTCAAATCAGCTTTTGAATAGTTGGCTCATTCTTCTATTCCTCTAATCTCTGGGAGAATCAGGTGTAACATTAGGGCGTTTTATGCATCAAAAGTGCTGTATCTCCACTTTTCTAGGTCTCTGATAATATATTGACTGAAGAGAAATTAATTCAACAATTATGGGTATTTTGAAAACAGCTATATTTATTGTCCCAAGCATTTCAGAATAAACTAAATGAACTTTTCTTTGTTTTTTCGGCAAGAGAACAACTGAAGCTGTTTCATGAAGATGTCATCAAAACACCTTTACGAAGCTTTTCTATGATTTGAAGTCTCATTGTCATATACTGCTGCTGCAGCTGTGACAATCTAACAAAAGTAGTAAAGTTCTTTCTATGAAATTTCTCCCTAGCAACTTAAATTAGTTTTAGAAAATTCAAATATCATAAAATTTCACTGGTAAAATAGAACTAGTTATAAGCATGTTCCTCAGAATTTTTTTTAACTCTGCTTTATCAAATTTTCTCTTCAAAAATGTATCTAACTTTCTGTAACTTATAAATTTATGACTTCTTCCATCTCTGGAGTTTTATCAGTAATGAGAAAACATTGACAATTCTGTAGTGGTCTATTATCATGTGGGAAAAGGGATTGATTCAGACAGAAAGTACATTTTTGGCAAGGGGAATTACACAGCATTCTCTGGTAAATCACTTGAATATCTTCTGTGGGTCTGCTGTGGGTGCTGCCCCCAAAAGGCTCAAGTCCTGAGCAAAACAAGCCACACATGGTATGTGTAGATGCATGTAGGAAGCTATTTCATCATAAGGTACCTATTAAAAAAAAAACTGCAACAACATATCAGAAAAACACAACCATTCACTGAAGAGACTAAAATACATAATTATTCATCCAAAGCTCAAATTTAATCCCTCCCTGCCATAAAAATGATTTTTGAGTCATTTTGTAAGTTATGTTTATTGATATTATCTGTCAGTTAAATAGAAGAGGTCAAAATAGTACCCACTGCTTCTTGCTAAGCAATGTGCTCAGTGGATTGTAAGTTTATTCATGCAACTATTTTAAAGCATCTATTCACTTCCTTATTTGAGGATTTTTTTCAGGATTTCTTAAACAATCAAAACAAGAAAGCAGCAAATTTACATCCCTCCCCTCTCCATTTTCTGAAATAACCTACATGATAATAAGGTTCCATTAAATGTTAATAAAATAAATGTTACATAATTCACTATCCAGCAAGGACTAAGCAGGATAAAACCAGACACTAATGATTGTTTGTTCAGGATTAATGATAAGCATTGGATTAGTTGACAGCTTCTTGGTATCTGCATCTCCCATCAGCTGCAAGCTCCAACTGCGAAGGACTAGTGCCACCTTTAGTTGAAAGTCAGTATTCAATCTCCTCAAGTGGTCTGTTGCCTCTACACAGATTTTGCATTTGCAACTCTGAAAAAAATTACGAAATTTAAAACCAGAAAGTTTAAGGAGATGTTCTTTTTTACAAGGGGGGGGGGGAGGGAGGGGAAGCAGTCGTTAGCCTCTGCATAGAAAAGTCACCTAAATTCAGGTAAAGATTTAACTAACTTCAACTTTTTTCTTGGTATGGCACACATTTCTACAATATCCTTACCTTGCTGCAGACAACCAGAAAAGTCACTATCAGTTATAAGTCTTTCAGCGTCTAATTTGCTTAACAAGAAAGTAATAGCTTCATTTTCAAATATGCTATTCAAATGCAGATTTGTGGAGGGGGGAAAAAAATCCACAAACACACGACCAACTATCTTCTACCTAAGCACAGAGAAGCAAGCAGTGTCTTGTTTAAGGTAGAGCTCATGCTTACTATGTTAGATTCATGCTTAGTATTACCAAAGAGAGCAGAGACTAAGCTAAGTTCCCACAGACGCCAATGATACTACTTGATAACTAGCTTTGACTATTCCATCTCTGTGTGGATTTTGACTGTTACACATAAGCGTCATTTTGCCTTTAACAGTAGCACTTTCCAGTTCTTACTGGATTTTCCCCCGGAGACTCTGTACTAGGACAAAAAAAAGTGTCATCGGCTGCATATTTTATATGTTCAGACATACTTGTACAGCAAAAAGAAACAGATGCCATTCAATGTACCACACACAAAGCCAAGCAACATCTTGAGAACAGTCTGGAGTGAGTCAAATCAAAAGGGATTTTTCTTGATGATTTCCCAGTGCAACCAATTAAGTCTCTTCTCCGCACACTGCATGGCCTTGTTTTTCTTTTTTATGATTTCCTTTTTCTTAACAATTTCCCTTAGTTCCCGAGGGGTGAATGGACAAGTGCTTGCTTTCAGTTGATGAGATGCTCTGTCGTCAATGTCCCCAACATGTTCACTCAAGTTTTAACGCCTCTGATTTCAGAGCAAAGTTTGCCCCTCTAACTTCTGCTCTATTGAAGCACCTCCTACCACTCTAACCAAAAACTCAGGCACATCTGCCATAAAAGTTACACATCAACAAACAACTGAGGTGAAAACACTAATACCATGTAGGCCATCAAAGAAAGAGCAGAAAAAGGCTCAGTTTCCCAATTCAGCTCTAACAAATGTTCTTTATCTCTTCTACAGGTTTGTGTAGAGGCCATAGCCTTGAGCCGCCATTAAACAGCCTCCCTTATAACCCATCCTCCCCCATCCTGAAAATACCCATCAAATCTAAGTTTAAATCCCTGCACCAACAGCCAAAGTCACAGACAACAGGCTTACTCCAACCTTACTGTCAGCTCAGCCATGTGGGTCCCTGATGAATGATTTCTTAGATATTCATGGTAACGAGGCTTGGTAACTTGCTCCATCAGAATAAACACCTGAATTGAAAATCTTGTTGAAGAAAATAAAAAGCAAAGAAATTAATACGGAAAACAGTCCATTTACACACCAAGTAGAATGTGCGCATATATAGTTCATAAGATATAAGTCCAGCCTTTGATAAGGTAAATTTTTAACCTTTTTTTTTTTGCTGGGTTCATTATAAACACATTTATTCTATTTATTATTCACTGTGCGCAATTTGCACAGGCCATTTCTGAACTCTGAGTACATAATTTAATCCATTCTCAAAATCCAGAGTTTCTCCCTGTACTTTACACTCATGCCTGAGTGCCATTGGTCACTCAGGTCCAGGTAGTGGAAATATTAGGTCAGAAGAGTCCCGAAATGCCACAACATGCTGGGAAGCCATAAGGAGCAATTAGATGCTACATCTTGCATACGAGCAGCTCTTATTTATGCTTTATTAAGTGAAAGTCAAATGTATGTAAGTCAAATGTATGTACAACTATTCTACTAAAGTCCATCTCCCTTATATCTGTACTAGTAAATTTTGCAAATATCTCGGAAGAATTTCTAATGCCCTATGCATGTTTAACATAGGTTTATCTACTTGCTTTTTCATTCTATTTTTAAAAAACTGCCACCTAGCATCCAAAATCACCCTTACAATAGCATCAAACCAAAAACAGGACCCTAAATTGCATCCCAAAGCAAAAGGGAATCTGACCAGTCCCAACCAAGAGCTAGGCTCATTTACAAATATTGAAGCTGACATCTTGTCTACACCCAAATTTGCTGTTAGTGTGCCAACCAAACGCAGTACTCATGGTAACGTTACATCTGTAACCTCTGACTGCAGCCCGGATAGCCTTAGAAGAAGGTTACCCCATATACAAACCAGAATCTGAATGCAGCAACAAAATCCAGCAGATGTGGAAAAAAAAAATCAATCCAAAAACTGGCTAACTACTTCGTCAGTATACCCATGTTGAATTTATTGGCCTTTAAGACGGGCTATTTTGAAGCATCAACAGTAACTAGAGAAAAAGCTCTGTAGATGCTTCAGAGAATTCAGAGCATCCAGCTCATAATGGAAAGGAAATACTAGAACTATAGCATTTTAAAGCCAAATATAAATGATACAAAAATTACAAGCTTTTGGTTGTATCACAGTATTTAATATGCTCTGTATTACCTTATCCCAAAAATCTGTGCCATCCTAACCCATGGCTAGGATGTTGCTAGAGGCAGAAGCTAGCAGGCTGACAGTGAGCTTTGCTCTTTTTTTTTTTTTCTTTTCTTCTTCAACTGCTATTCTTCCCTTTCTTCAGAAAACTCCCAGGGCTGATGTGATAGCTCTGCTATGAGAGATGGTAAAGGAGGAGTTTTGTTCAGACTGGGCTCACATTAAGATCTCCCTGTAGAACGATGTCTCAGGAGCACTGCTGGCTTCCCAAAAGTCAAAATAACACCTCCCACTGTACATAAATACATCCCCGCTACCCAGAATCCAGGAAGCAACTAAGCCTCTCTCTGAATGGTTTAATAGCAGCACCACAACAAATGGTATAACAACACACACACAAAAAAACCCTGCATCTGGAAAGATGAGAAGGCATATTACAAATGCACAGTGATGCTGAATAACACAATATGCAAAATACTGGAAAGTCATTAAGAATTTTCAAAAAATTACCTGAGGAAATAGATTTCTCTTTTAACTCTGCCAGAAATCCCTTATTTTCCAAGTTTTATGCTAACCCGTGGGCTTTTGAGCTTGGTTCTAAGCACTCAACACCAATGGCATCTTTCCGCATCCTCCTCCAGAGGGCACGCTGCACTGCAATGCTCAGCTTGACAACAGCACAGAGAAAAGCATGACGGTAACTATAAAGGCACCCCAGGCTTCAGCTCACCTTCTGTTAGTGTCTATTCCTGGACAAGTTCATTTGTTGCTTTTGATGCTTGCTGGCTCATTCGTGCATAATAGCACTGCAATACAATTATCTTCACAGTAGTTTAGTTTCAAAAAGTGTCACATCGTATATAATTTACTGGTCTCAGGAGAAAACATACTGCAAATGTCGCTGGCACAATTTTAGACACTTACAGAGGCTGCAGTCCCTCTCCCTGCTCACCAGGTTAGTGGGACTGAAAGATCAGCTCAGAGTGTTGCGGGTCACTTACCCTTTGTGGCAAAAGTCTCGACTTTGTGTAAACAGGCAATAAATTTGGTAGCAACACTCCAACTTCTGACCTGCTTTTCCTCAGCCACTGAGCTTCACCATGGCCCTGCCCAGGGCAGGTGACGGGGTCCCTCAGGGACATCCCTGCTGCAGCGCTGAGCGCATCCTTCACTAGCCAGCACAAAGGAACGCTACAAGAAACTCGGCCCACCTAGAACACTTGTTTTCTAATTACACTAAAGGTGACACTATCAGTAACTAGTTGGTAAACAGAAAAAGCTAGCTAATTTATGCTATTAGTAACTACCCAAACAAGTGAACTAGGCAAACCAATTTGGCTGGTTTTATGCACGTTCTCAGCAGCCAAAGTACACTCCATTCCCAGACAGTAACTCCAGTCCTGCTGCCCAGAGCTGGTGGACAGGACTCTGGGAAGAGACCTGCTTTACACTCTTGCTGATCCCAAGGAGAGATCCCACAGCTGGGTGACAGGTTAACTCCAGACCACAGCTAATACTGCCCCAGCAGTGAGAGCTCATTTTCCCTCTCAAGGTCCTGCACCCAAGGAGGCCTTATCTCAAAGAGGTGACATCCCCCTGAGTGGGAGGCAGAGCAATGCTGGCACCGAGGTGGGGAAGCTGGGACTCCCTACACAAAAAGGAGCCTCCAGCAGGAGGATTTGAATGTTTGGCCTATGTGCACAATTTATACTTTTTTTTTTTTCTTTTCCATTTAACATCTCCTTCCTTGTGCCTGCTCTGCACAAGGAGTAAAGCAGTTTAAAAGTAATTGAAGTATGACACTCCTTGTCATTTTGAAAATGTGAAGAATTAATGAAAACAAAACAATATCCCTAAAGTAAACTACCATTTTCTCAAAAGAACAAAAGCTGTACTTCTAGAAATCAGAATAATGGAAATTCACTTCTGAATTTCTATGACAAAGACAAAGTTAACTATTCAGGATGTTGGTCCAATGGGGTTGGAGGGACTGCTGCTATCAGCTCCAGCAGGGAGAGGATTAGGATCATGTTTTGCAATATTAGAGTGTTTTTTGACTGTAACAGAAACTAAATTTAGACCTAGTTACATAAAAATACTAATAGCCTTAACACGTTTAATCAGCATAAGAGGTTTAGAGAATCACAAATGACTCAAAGTCTGTTGACTAGTTTTATAGTGCATTTGCAATATTGTGCATTAGTAAAATCATGGGAGATTATGAAAGAAATACTGTAATATAATAAAATTATATAAAATGTGGAAAGCAGGCTGCACAGAATGACTCAAAGTTTGATATCAATAGTAAATTTTCCAGGCTGCACCAAGAAAGGCATCTGTCTCTACAGCTTCCTGCAGCACAGGGGTTAACCTAGCCAAAATCCATCCTTCCCTTTCTTCCCTTCCTTCCCTTCCTTCCCTTCCTTCCCTTCCTTCCCTTCCCTCCTCAGTGCAGTGTTAGCTTGTGTGATCCCACAAAGAGCACGTAAATGAAGTACTTGTTATCTTCACACTGTTGCACCAGAGTGATGCATGGCCAGCTCGACAGCACCAGGCAGTCTGGCCGGCTCTCAAAGAGCAAGGCCAGCATGGGGACGGACAGGGTGCTCTGCCAGCCAGGCAGCTTCTGCACAAGCCACAAAAGGGAGAAGAAAAAAAGATCACCAATTTTGATCATTATGGCTTGAACCTGCCAACTACAATGTACTAGCCTCATCACACTTTTTTCCCCATTAGCAACAAAAAAGTCTCCTGACAACAGAAAATACATCAGTGTTGTCCTAATACAATTAATGACACAGTAAGCTATAATTGTTGCCCAAGGAGTACTACAAAAGCTAGGAGGCCATGTTGTCACATGGGCCATTTCCCCACTCTTCAGAGGTAGGCCACACGGTGAAAACACTTTCCTAGTCATATCCTGAAGCATCTACACAGTGTCCCCTGACCAGTTAGCTAAAAGCAGTTACCCTTTTTTGCTCGAGTAGCTCATTGAATAATGTCATTAGAAAATATTCCTTAAAAGCCTGTTTCAGACAACATACTGTCAGAAATAGTAATCGACCGTCAGAACGGGAGGTTTACAGAGTTTTAGGCATGACCAAGTTCTAGCTACATTACACAATTCTCTTTCAAGGACCTTCTGAAATCCTTGGTATAGTTTTACTCCATGGTTTGAGTACTACTACTGATAGAAGGGCTTGCCTGCCCTTCTGCGGAATTACTTCTGAGAAGCTTTACTAGTCCAGCTAAGATTAGTGCACTGTAAAACTTACCCAGATTTACTGCTATCTTAGGAAAAAAAAAATTTTTTTGAACCCATTACTGTAAAATATGTTTTTAGAAGTTTTATTACTGTTTTCTGCCTAGTAACTTCTGAAGCCAACTGTTCTCTCGAGAAAAACAGAAAGAGCTACAGCAAGAAGCAGTAGCCTCCCCAAACTGGGTAAACAGATACAGCATTACACAGAACCATAGCTTTAAGCAAACTCTAGAGGACAAACGTTCGAGTTTTACATCTATTAAGCACTTTTTCTTGGCAGGAAGACATTCGCAGGCGTTTACACTTTCTCTAGATCTGCTAGCAATCTTGTTCCAATTTACACAGCGCAGCAGTTTCCTAGACAGCCTGCAGCTCGATTTTACAATATTGTGGTTTACAGCTGCTGAGCCACCTGAAAAACATTGCACAGAGCTTGACCAAGTTAAGTGACTACTCTGAGAAGATACATTAGGGCCTCAGCTTGAAAAACTGATCTCAAATATACATGTATATACACACATACACACACACAATATATATATTTATTTACAAGCTGTGTTTTCTTGGAAGTATTTGTTCATGATATTCTTTGACATAATGGACACCTAAATACTACCACAAACTCTACTGAATTATCATGTAATAAACAATACTGATGAAGTTTATACAATGAAGATAGGATAGCTACTTAGTTATGAATGTTCTGACTAGACATTAAATACTAGGCCTTTTTTCCTACCTATTAAATGCCAGCATGGGCACTGCAGCCACCACCACAAGTGGAACTCTAGAAGTCCTTGATTTCCCTATGTAACTTTTAAAGTCAGCTTTAAGAATGCTTCTGTTGATCTTATGCTTAAGTAAATAGAAAGTTTTTGTACCTGGAATTGCCATACTTGCAAATTTCTTTAGAGCTGTGGATGTCAAAAACACTCATTTGCAGCACTTCACAAAATCTGCACTGGAAACAAGTAAAATATCATTAAGCTGAATTTTTGCTACAGAATCAAGTATTTTCTCTGCTAAAATTTTTGTATCCTAGGCTTGCAGTTACCAACTATACTTTTTGGCAGATGCTGAGCTAATTATCATTCAGCTGCTGAACCACAGATTCAGCTTGCATCACTAAAGATGATTACACAAGAACTGGCAGGTTATTACTTTTAAAGCTCACACATTGAACTTGCTTCCTCACAACATTTTGGACTTTCATAGATCCCTCCTTTCAAGGAAAACAGCTACATATCTCTCTGAAATTACAACTAAGAAATATACTGATTTTACTTTGTAATACAGTAGTAATATATTATCCATCACAGATAATATAATTTATAATGCACTGCATGAAATATAGCTCCCCATATGAACATATCTCCCATATTTGTCAATTTGCCAAAAAATAACAAGATCAATTAATAGATACTTTAAATACTATATCTGTGTTCCTCCTCTTGCACCATGAGCAAATGCTATGGCAGTTGTAGGCAGTAATCAGTTCATCTGCACTAACAATTCATAATATAAACTGTTTTATCATGCAAGGAGGGTGAAGAGTTAGATTAACCCAAGTATTTCATGGAAAATTTATCAGGCCAGCAAACTTTGCAGGAGATGATTTTCAATAAAACCATGAGTTATTACATAAATGCACTGAACTACACTGGAGAGAACAAGTACTTTTTATCTATATATAAATAAATAAATAGAAAGGAGCATCAGCCTTCTAGCCAGCTTTGTATTTACGGGAAACAACCCACCCAGAGACTCCCATTTACAAAATGAACTATAATGACGCATACTTTGATCTTTGAATCATATTTCTCTTACAAACAGAAAGGTTCTCCGAGAGATTATTTTAGTATTTCAAATATCTGAAAAGTCAAATGTCAAGAGGCAATTTTTAAAATTATTTTGTTCTGTAATCTACTGTTTAATTATCACATTTCGTGCTACCAGCAGTTTGTTATACATCTTGTTCCCAGATCAGAAAATAAAGTTCTACCTACTGAAACTCTGTTAGATTTGTTTGCCTCATCACCCACCACCACCACCTTTTTTGAACTGCAAAAATACCCGTAGCAGCCATGAAACAGAACATCATGCAGTTTTCAGGTCCTTTCTGTAAGATTTCTTGTGCTGAAGTCTTCAAGTCTCGTGCTTGACCTTTATAGTATTCTCCCCCAGCAATAAACACTTCCCCCTTCCTAAGTGAAATATTCTTTGGGTCATGCCTCAGAGTGATCTTGATTCTGCAAAAGAAGAGTTTTAGGGTAGAACTGTCGCAATAATCGCTTAGATGGGTGGGGGGTAGCATTAGAATTGCATCTGCAAACAATGAAGTGCCTGACAGCAACGAGAATTTGCAGAGGTAGATGACAAATCCTACCTTGCCAAGGGAGTTCTACCAGCAAGGAGGGCTCAAATGTTCTCCTACCACTCTCACTCAAATCAAAACACAAGACATACTATCTTTCAATTAAAATCACATTTTGAGAAGAGGCTCTGGTATGTCTAAATATTGCTCAGAGAGGGGAAAAGATAAATTTTCAGCTTCACCTTACCTCAGGTACATGCTGTCAGAGTAAAGTGATTAAAATGAGTCTGTCACACACAAAGCTATTGAACTTCAGAGTAAAGCTATATTTAGATGATGGGAACTGATTAGTTTAGGGTTTTTTCCCCTGCTTTCTGCTTTTTTATTCCCTTAATCTTTAAAATATGTCTTTCCATCTAGTAGACAGGAAGGAACAACAAGAAAAGAAAGAAAAAAATATTTTCTCACAAATAGTGCCTCTGAGGAAGCAGCCTCTGCCTTTCCTGTGTCTTCAGATCTCCTAACCTTTTCCTAGCTGCAGAAATGGAATTATTGAAGACATCTGAGAGGAAATATTCTTAAACGGTCAGTAACACCTTACAGCCCATAGCAGCAAGATATGCAGGAATTCGGTGTTCAATACCACTATCCTTCCGTTATTCTTAGCTGCATTGAATTAAAAGATTAAAGAAAAAAAGAAGCAGAAATGCAGATAGAAAGCATGATCACAAATATTTCATTGTTAAAAAGAGTACTTTCTTATGTTCTTAAAAAGACTCATCTCCTAAGGGTTTTTTCTATTAATAATACATTCTGTATAGCCACATGTGATCTCCCTCCAGCCCAAGCCCCCAAGGTAAAGTTAAGGTCAATATGATTATGTACAAAATAACTCACTTTATAAAAGTTCAGTTGTGTCAAAAACAGACGTAATACAATGGTATTCACCAACAAGCATCCAGTATCAAGTAGATTTACACAGCATTGCTACAAAATAGCTACAAAAACACACAGCATTTCTAAGTAGTTCTGGCTGCCAGTATAATTGAAAATAAACACTCTTTTGCGGACAAAAGTGTTAAGCTGTTTAGCTAATCCAAGACAAGATTTTTTTTTTCCAAGAAAATACATGTTCTCACCCAACATCACATTTTGAAGTGTTCTGTTTTTAATAACTAGTTCCAAGAAAAAAAAAAAAAAAAAAAAACCCACACAAATATGGACTTCAGTTTTAAGTTACTACCCTAAACAGAATAAATAGTCTGTAGATCAGATAAAAAGGACTAATAGCCAAAAATGCAAGGTAAGGTATCTTTCCATGTATAGCCCATAGGGCTATATTTTGTCACTTGTCAAAGAGATTTTATTTTAAACATACACACATACAAGATCAATGTAATGTGTGGTCTATGTAAAGACAAGCAAACCCACGCCCCCCCCCCCCCCCCCACGCTCCCATGCATGTGGTTCACATGCAGATGTGGAAAGAGGATTAAACAGGGCCTCCAGAGGCCATCAGTATGCAGAAGTTCCATCAATATTATTCCCTCAACCTTCTGAGAAATCAAGACACCCAAAACTGCACTCATCTTCACTTAAAAAGACAAGTCAGTCCCTCGTATCAGCAGCTACATTTAATCCCACTGTCAAAGCATGCAGCTAATTATGAAACCTGATATAAAAAGCATTAAATATATCACATGAAGTCAAATTTCAAGATGAACAATATTCCTGAACTCAACTCATTGCACACTGAAGACAGACAGCAATACATAAGATACAAGTGTTGAAATTACTAAAATCAGAACTTGACAGATCACAAATTTGGCGTAACTTTTACCTGTTGCAGACAAGTTCTATAAGCTTTTAGAGTTACTCCGAAGCACACATTTATTAGACTTTAAACTGCTTGACCATTTTCTCCAGTTTTCTCTCTTTTTAAGAGTACCTTTCTAAAGTCATTCTCAATCTAAGACTAATATTTCACACAGCATAAGAAATGCTGTTGTGGAATAAATCAGTATGAGGAGGCAGCTGCAACATGAATATGCACACAGGTTAATACTAAGAATAAGCTTAGGTAGTCTAGCTTCTTAGTGATCTATTAAAAACTTACTTTAACTAAATTCTACTGTTTGAAAGAAGGGACTCTCCCTAAGCAAAACAAAAAACCCTAGCTGAACCCCTCCACATTTCCCAATCTAATTTTGTTTAGAACAGAAGAATGACTTTTATATATTCTATTCTCTTTTAGCATGGAATCTATCAAGCCAAAATATGTCCCAATTTAACCTTTCTTGAAGAACACTTAATCAAGGCAGAAAAATCAGTGATAATGTGTTATGCAGGAGACAAATCATAGCAGTTTGAAAATCAGTAACATGGAATGTTCCTACAGATTTGTGCAGAGCAAGTTATTTACATGTTCAGGGTAGTTAACTGTCCATTATGAATTACTTTTCCTCTGTATAAGTTAGAAAATTATAAAAATTCAAAACTCGGAAGACAGAAATTCCCATTATCTTTTAAAGTTCAAGTCAAGATATATTCCTTTAGACAATAGCATATTGCTCGTATAAAAGGTCTCTTATCCTATAGAAGTCCTGACAGAGGCAGCCTTCCAATCCAATGCGTCCTGTTTCAGTCTGAAACAAAAGACAAGTTTCAATTGATTATGTTAATAACATGCTTGATTTTCATTCATATGCAATGAATTATTCACTTTAAGACACAGAACACCTACCCTGCGAACAGCCACCAGGTTGTTACACACGAGCACCCCTCCTACAAACTCAGCCTGAATACCTTCCCGCAGAAGAACTTGCTTGAAGTCAGACAGCCTTGGCTCGTTCATAAACACAGATTGATGACCAAGAACCTTGAAAAAAGGCACACAATTTTAAGTACTCTGCTACAACCTTACACTTCTCTAGATTTCATTATTCAACCAGCAAAAACACAGTCCATGGATAGGCTACACAGCTGTAAGTTAGAAAATTCGTTCCTCCTTCTGTCACTTGCAGCAACATCTTTGCAGAACAGGAAAGCCTTAGAAGCCATTAAGCAAGAAAAAGGTTTTCTCCTGTGTTCATGCTGCAGACAAATACAAAGCTGCCCCTGAAAATCCCTCCTGTGAGTCACAATACACACAGGGACAAAGCTGCAGCAAACTTGCAGAGGTCAGAGTAGCCTTTACAGCTCTCTCAAGTTTATCAAGCTGCTAAAACAGGCTTCAATTAGGAGTATGCAAGAGTGTCTTCAAATAATACCAGCACAAGGAGGCATTTTACTATACTCACACATGCACAGTATTTTCACTCAAGCATGAAGATGGAAAAGATTAAAGGAATGAACTTCCAAGCCACTATAGCTTGGGAAGCACTACAGAAGCAGATTCTCAAAGATGGGAAAGATGCTTTTTCTCAAAGACGTTTCTCAAATCCTCACTATAAAAAGCATAAAGTTTGTCCAAAGAACAGTAGCATCTTTAAAGAAAAAAAAGTTTCAGGTGAACTTTTATTTCAGTAAAATCAATATCAAGCTCTAAGCACTAGAAAAAGACATCTGAACACAGAAGTCAAAAAAAAAAATCCAAATCAGTAAAGTTTCTGTACCTCATGGGGTGGCAGAGGTTCCAGAGTAGGAATGATCTCACTCTCTTCGCACATTTCCTTATCATCATCCCCAAATAGGCTTTTCATGGCCTTTTGCTGTGCAATGACACTGGAATCTGAAGAAGGCATGTCCACTTGCATCTCTAAGTCTTCATCTTCCCTCAGCTCTCCCTCTTCCAAAATAACTCCAGTGTCCACTTTGGAAACTCGCATGTCCAAGACTCCATCTATCCAAGCCAGTTCGGCATCTTTGGCTTTGCAGAACTGAAGGGAGCTGACCAGAGAATCTTTTAACCTGACCTAGATAGAGCAAAAGTAAAAACACTATTGATTTCCCAGAAAATGCAACAGATATTTCACAGAGACCTTACTCCAGACTTTAGAAATAAACAGTTTTCCTCTCAATGTCTCTCTGAACACCTTTAGTTCAGAGTCCTTTAGGGAGGGAAAGGAGGGAATTGGTATCATCAAATAAAGATGTTAAATGCTTACAAATTATGTGGGCAGCCCTCATCTTGCTACTTGAAAGAGAACAGTAACTTTTTTGATGCTACCTAAATAAAATAGGTTTTCATGACTATAAGACCAATTTAAACTTATAGTGAGAGCAATCATCTTTAAAAATCATCTAATATATTTTTCTTGCGGCCAAGTAGCTCCTCAGACAGCCTTTGTCTAAGGGAAGCTTTTTTGAACACATTCAGATGAGCAAAGAGCAACTCTAAACTACAAACCTATATGCAAGTGGTAATTAATATTTTATTGCAAGAAGAGATTCTGTAAAAATCCGACTGTGACTAACACATTAGTTAACCCTGTCTTATCTGGCAAATACTAAGATTTTAACCCATTAGATAAAACCCTACTCTGCAAGAACATTATCCACATCAGACTGTGTGATTGCAACAGCAGCTTAAGGGCTGCAACTGTATGAAGGACACTGCAATTTATAAAACTACACGCTTGCTGCACAGTCCACCCAGAAGACACTGACATTTCTGATGCACCATACTTATTCCTAATTCTACATCTCCTTTGTCCTTTCAGAAATTACATATATATATACACACACACACACATTAAACAAAATAAACTAATTCTATGCAGAAGATAAATATTTATTTTTGTAAAGAAACTATCTATTAAAAATCTGTTGAGAAGCATTTTGCGAAAAATCAGAATCCTGTCATTTCTAATAAACCAAAAGCTTACGCTTAAAAAAAATACACACAGAAAACACTGCTGTTTTGAGAATGGCTTTTCTTGAGATTCCAAAAGCAACTCTAAAATGCAGTTAGCATATAGCATGCTTCAAATATAAACATTAGAAAACTATTAAGAATTCAGTAAAGCAAACTGACATTCCCATAGACTTTTACACAAATGAAAGTTTCTAATATATTACCTGGTAGATGTGAGTTTCACTAGTTGCATCTACAGTTTCATGTAGTTTGGGCATATAAACTTTAATATCTTTTCCGCCAAAAGCTCTGCAACACTCTGCAAGGTCCTGACTGGCTTCAGGTGGTCCATGGACAATGATCAGTTGTCTCGGTTTCATTTGGTTAATAATCTTTTTTATTGAGTCACCATCTGAACGTCCTTCATAGTCGATATAGGTAACTCTAGCTCTAGTTTCAATTAAAAAAAAAAAAAAAAAAAAAAAAAAAAAAAAATATATTTAAAAAAGTTGGAGGTACTTTGAGATATTTAAAATGGAATAAACAGGTGGCAGCACAAGGTATACTTTACAGCTGCTCAGTCATCATAGATCAATAGATAAATACCTCATAGACAACATGCAGGATTGTCAAATAACAGCATGTGTGTATTCCTAAACACTATGAATTCCCCAAAAGAACTTAAGTTATCTAAAACATCACAGAAGCATAAATTGTATCCGAACAAATCTATTCTTTCCTAGAAATACATTTGCACGTTACATAACACAATTGACTAGTTGTGCTGACATACATGCTGCATTGGCTGCTTTGTCTCTCAGCCTCCCACTCACCCTCATCATATAGTCTAACAGTATCAAAAATAAATAAATAAATAAAACTAGCAAAAGAAGTTTAAAGAGAGCAACAAGCTGGACCTGGTATCAAACTATGTATTCTCTCTGATCAGCAGGCAACACCCAGCATCATGAGTGTGAGCACGTCAGAGGCCAGTCAGTAACAGAGATCCCTTTGCACTATGATTGAACTGCATATTGAAATGACTATTTTTCTAAGCACAACCTACACTTGCATTGTGTTTTTCAGTACGTTGCTCTATCACTCTGCCAAATCACAAGTTCTGTGTAACAAATATCTTCAAATAAATAAACCTTGTATTACACAACACCCTCTTATAGACCCTCTAAAAGAAACTGGGAACTGACCCTGGAAGAGAGACAAAGCAACTGAATGCTGGTTCCACCGCACCTGCCTTCTCATCAGCACCCTCTTAGCTATGAGGTTACCTAAATCAAGAACAAAGCCACTCACTTGATTTCCATTGACTCTGTTGCTGAAATACATTTAGTAGGAACATCTGATAAATCCTGGTCCATAGGTTCATCTCCATTCGTCAAACCCGACTCTAATTTGCTTTTTTCTTCTTCTGTTGCTTGAAGTTCTGGAACCAGAAAATCCTCAGGTCTAAAGGATAAAAAGTGTTTTGTTTTGGAATTGTCTTACAGTAGCACCCAAGGACTACATATTATAGAATCAATGCCTATTGTATTACTACTGACCTGCTTTATGAATCAGTGCCAGTAGTATTATTACATATGCCTTCACTATATCTATATATAGAGCTCACTTGGAAAAGCACACTGTGTATCTTAGAATCCCAGTACCTTGTAGAATACTAGCAAATAGAAGGATTTTAGCAAGCATTTCACACCAAATAGGGTAAATATTGCTAATTTTTCCTAGGATAAGTTAGGTTTCTCCTCTTACAATTACATATCATTTTCATAAATTTGTAATAAAAATAAGAACAAAACAGGTTCAAAAGAGTATTTTTACCTTCTCCGCTGTAAAATAAAAAACAATGATTGCCCTAAGTGGAGCATTTTAACAAGGCCAAGGACCAGCACTGTGCAGTTTCAATTCTATCACAAGCATCTTATAAAACTTAGTGCAAACTACCTTTTCAATTACCACATTGTAAGAATGCGTAATAGACAACACTGATTTTTTAAAGTTTTTACTTTTGAACTATTTTATAACTACTCTATGTTAGTAAGCACTACTGATTTTTTTCCCCCACATACTTGATAATCTCTCCATATTCATCCCATTTAATTCTTTCCTCAGGAGCTGGAAACATGGGATAAGATTTCTTTGCTTGTTTGAAGAAACTTCCTTTCCGGTTACCTTCACCTTTCATCATCAAATCATGTTTGGTCTTATGCACAGTTGGCTGATCAATATCCTCTTCAGCATCACTCTCATCACTGGAATCTATATCTGCCCTGAAATGACATAAAAAAGCATTATTTTTTGTATATGTGTTTAATATTACATAAACATACTGAATGGGAAATAACAACCCACAAACCACCAGATTTTTCCAGTAGGATGAGGACTGTTTATATACTTGAGAAAATCCTCAAATAGCAGACAAAATAGACCGGTTTGTCATAGCAACTAACTTAAGTCAATCATCCGAAACTCCTGAATGCCCTCAAATGAGCCTTTCAAAACTATCATTTGTATTTATCCCTGCCTATAGTTGAATCAGCATGTCGATTACACAGAAATCCTAACTCTGGTAACAGAAGCAGAATACAGCAGTAGTGAGCATACTTACTCTTTAGACTGTTCCAACTTCTTAGCTGCTTCTTTCTTTAGTTTCTCCTTTTCTAGGTACTCTTCAAGTTCTTTTCCTTCCAATTTGACACGTTTCCTCAACTGCAGAGTGAAAAATAATGACACAGCTGTAATACTTTTCCTACAGCACAGCTGACAAGGTAAGTACCAAGAGCAAGTGCACATTTTTCACGTACAAGATTATTCACACTTATGCACTTTGGCATGGCAACACCATGATAACCTTCAAAAATAGTAGCGACTTCCTAAGGAAAAATGGAATGCTAAAAATATAAAAAACAAGCAATTTACAAAAACCCCTCAAACAAAACTCTTCAGGGATCATCTCTGTTTTAGTAACTTAACAAGGCAAAGCTCAGGTTGCACACTCAGATAAGCAGTGCTTTTGCACTCTGATTGTGTCACTAATCAAACCATAACAGCTTGGCAAAGTATAGACTAGTAGACAAAGCAATAGTAAGTTTTGATGCGTATTTACTGCAAGCTGGATAAGAGGCTAGGTCACTATGGATATTGCTGCATTCCAATAAGAATATATTCATTGTAATATTGGGTTTTTACTGAAAAAAAAAAAAAAAAAAAAAAAAAAAAAACCCTGCATTATCAGGAATGAAGTCACCACTGTGACCAGAAAGCTACACACTCCCATAGATTAACAAGGGGTATCAGACATAAGTAGGTACAGGAATTTTAACTTAAAATATTTTGAAAAATTAAGTGTTAGTCATGCTATCAGTACTAATTTCTAGCTGTCACTTATTTTTCTAATTCTGATGGAATATATGCTACTCTTGCTCTGATTCTCCCCTCAACATAGAAAATAGATGATTTTCCAGTAGGAATCATCATATAATGTTATCTGCCAATTGCAAGCAGAGTTCTTTCTATTATAACGAAAAGATACAAAAGTGTGCTCTTAGAACAAAGTATTTTAAGACACTGAGATGGGCAGGAATTTCGAGTATTCATTCTGCCACACCACCAAAAAACATTTTACAAGTTTCTTAATGTAAGTACTATTTCTACACAAATTTATCCACAATTGAATATGCAACGTATTGATTTCAGATGCTCATTTGCCACTGGAAGTGTTTTCAGCAGGCAAAAAATAAAACTAAATTCACTTTTAATCATATTCCCCCAGATTATAACTCATACTTTTTGATGCGGACAAAGAGAACCCTTACCTCAATGTCTATAACTTTTTCAGAAGGATTATCAATCAGGAACCGTGCTAATGTTCCAGGTGTAGTGCGGTAAGTTAAAATAATAGAGTTTTTAGAATCCTGGCACCACTGAATGAAGAGATCTCTAGAAAAGCCACATTCTAAATCAGGTTGACTAGCAAGGACAACTTTTGGACTAGGCACTCGAGCCAAATCAGACAGGCTGTGACATAAGGAGAGGTGGCGGAACTGAAAGGGATTGTTTCGCTTGTCTTCAAAGCACCTCATCAGTTTGTCACTCATCCATTCAACCTAAAACATATTAAAAAGAAAGTTATCTATAGGAATATAAATTCTAAACTGATGCACAAACCCAATATTAAGCACAAGGCAACATGTATGTGTTTACATTAATGTTCCTGACATACTGAGAAAGTGTAAACAACGTTCTGATTTCTGTGCTGCTTCTTTTAATATCTGTAGCTATGCTACCAAGGCTCATGACGAAACAAAAAGAGAAATTAATTAGGAGAAGCATGTCTAAACCCATTCTTTGACTTTGGGCTACTTGAGTATATATATGGGTGTTCATCTTTAGATCAAGATAGAAACACAAAACCAGGTACTTGGTCAAAAAAAATTCAAAACTAACCTGTGATTTAGAAAATTCCACTACATTGTAGCTGACATTATTCAAAAGTGCTAGCGAGTAGACTCCTAATCCTGCGTCTTTTGTTCTCCATATCTGATCAAGAAGTTGAGCAAGTTCCAGAACTCTGCCTGCTGTGTCCACGGCTATTAATACATTTCCATCACCTCGTAATGTCTCCAAAACATTAGCTGAAAAGGGAAAACAAACAAACAAAAAATCAGACCTTTTACTTTGAAACATAATTAAAAAATGGTATCTTACTACAACCCAATAGCAGCCACAGTCAAAAACAAACTGGACTCAGAAATACATTAAACTTTAGGTCTCAGCTGCAATACTGCTTTAAAAATAAATAAATAAATAAATAAATAACACTTTGTTTTCCTGATTTTAATAACATGATAAAAAAGTCATTTAAAAACCTCTCAAGAGATTAAGCACTACTAAACTAAAATACAGTGTTTTCAAATAAAGTTAAAAACATGATGCAAAACATTGTTCTTAGGAAAGCATTTTACATTACCACAAAATTAGTACTGTAAGAAAAAAAATAACTCAAGGTTAAATTTTAATGAAGAACTTAATTTGGATGCTAAGGAACTGATTATAGGAAAAAAAATCATGAAGGCTAACAAAACATGCTATTGTTTTTTGAACCCCAAAGAGAATACATACTCAGTAGCTGTTCATCTCTTTGCTTCCTCCTAGGCTGAACGTAAGTGGCATTAAATGAATCTGTAATAAGCAACGAAGGTCTGCTCAACATTTCCAAGGAACATCCATTCAGGTGGCTGTGGAAAAAGGCCAAATCTCACTTTTTTGCATTTTATAAGTAAATATTAGAGAACTAACTTCTAGCTGTTTATATGTACAGAAATCACATGCAATTGCTGAACAGTCTTGCTTATAAACGAAGAAAAGAAATACTTAAAGAAGAGACTTCAGGCCAAGAATAGAGGCTGTTCCAGAAAAGTCAAAGTCAAATTAAATGTGTAATAGGGAAGAGATTAATGTCTATCACAGTTACCATCTTTATTAAATCACGTACAAGAAAGAACAGTGATTGTTTCAGGGGTTTTTTTCTACCTTACTTCTCACTCACTGATAGCTTTTTAGTCTTAAATCTAGCTTCATAAAAAACGTATTAATGTTAATCTGAAAAATTATCTTATCTGAATATTTTTTTTCCTGGTCATTTACCTCTTAAACATGTTAAATAAGGAAAATAAGCTATGAGATGTTTCATTCAAATCTTGTCTAAGGTAGAAAAAGTGCATTTTTCCCCCTTTAAAAAATAAAATAAAAACAAAGAGTTTCCCTGATCTAAATACTGGGTAGTTCTGCAGATGATTTTGTCTATTAAAAATATTGCATGTTTTATATTCCCCAGGATTTTTTTTTTACTAAAAGGTAAAAGTTACACCCCACTCTTAGATGTAATTATGATACACTAATGTGATACGAATTCAAATCCATCTACATAAAGTATATTAAAATCCAGCTTAAGTTCCTCTTCACCCCTTCTAAAGCAAGACAGTTCCTGCGAAGCCAAAAAAAAATAGGATAATATATATATATTTTTTTATACACAGCAAAAAACCTCTGTATTGCTGTTTCCTTTTTTCCAAAAGCAGGTTTTTTTTAAATTGCAAGAACAAATGTTTCCTGCTTCAAATCTACAAATAAATAAATCAGAGTGGAATGAATAAACCAAAAGCTGATGTGCTTCAAATTTATTAAGCCAAACAGAAATAGAAAATAGTGGTCTTAAGATTCTTGGAAAAGCCTGCTACTTCCAAAACTATTTAATCATGCACTGAGTATGCATGCCTTGCATAATAGGCAAGATAGGTACTTTACTATTTTGAACATACATCTCCCTCTTGTGGTTGAAATCGACTGCATAAACAATTTCTTCCTCTCCATCTTTGACAATCTTCCAGATTGTGCCTCCTATCATGTGACCAGCTGGCAATGGTGTGATTGACAGACCATGGCCTTTGCCTACAAAGAAAAGTAATTTTAAAAGCTTTCAGTTTTTCATGTATATCACATTCATTAAAATTTATAATTCTAAAGACAGTAATTTTAAAAAATGAATATCAAAGTTACTAGAAAAAAAAGTATGATAATCAGTAATCTCTCTCTCTCCTTCCCATCTAACCAATAACTTCATGAAGTTAAAACTTGCTTTGCAATTCACTTTTACTCTGCCTCCAGAAAAAGAAACTAAAGCAAAAATCACTTCTCTGCCCAACCTCAACAGTTCACAGAGGTAGAGCATTCTAGCTGCTGTATGTATGCACCTAAGGAATAGCAAGTTACATAACAAGCATAAAATACCAAAGCAAAGGCACTAGTGAGAGGCAGGCCTCTCTTTTGTACAGTTTAGAATGTTTACTATATCACTCATGCTCCAGGTGCTTACAAAAACATGTGTAAAATAGACTGGCAATTCACCTGAACAACACACAAGCTGCAAAGGGCTCGAGGAAGGGTGTCTGCAGCACAAGTCAAGGTTTTTCAGCCTCTGGTGTCTTCTTTTAAAGCACCGCTGCTCCTTGTCATTGGTGCTAACCTCGATCTTTGGCAGCATCAAACTAGACCATTTATGACATGCTCATTGCCATTGCTGTATTCTACCAGTTTGCATGGATGCACACAGCTTTGGCAAGAAAAAAAAAAAACCTACCTGTTACCTTCTTTGATAATTTAGTCACCTCAATTAAATACGGAAGGAGTGAGGTGTTATAGCAGTTCGCTAAATCCCTTACGGACTGTAAAAACTAGCGGCATGGACAGAGCATTATTGTAAAGTTAATATCTGTAAAAAGGGTTGGCAGACTTTTAATGATTATTTCCCAGTTTCTAATTTTTCCAGATTACAGGGTGAATATTTTGGCAAGCAACATTCGGGGACTGGGAGATGATGCAACTCTGACAAGCTGCTGGCAATCAGGCTGCATGAATCTTTGTGCAACACTGGGACTTCCATTTCAGTTGGATCTTTAAACTCAGTAAGAGCAAGAAGCAGCTGATTCTCAAAATGTCACAGTTCTCAACATTAAACCATACTCAGTACCATGCAAAGTTTGCCAAGATCTCCTTGTTAAACCACCCAGACACTATAACTTCAAGTGGGCCACCTATTCATCCTCCAGAAAGTCTTTCCCTTGTAAAGTTGTACCTATGACTTGGCATAAATGAATGCATTTTAAAGACATAAGCAAATTCCAAGAAAAGTTAGAAAAACATAAAATAGCATAGTCTTCTAATATAAAATGGCACAGGACACTACTCATTTCCAAATACAAATACTGAGATAGATCTTCAGGTGACACAGAGAAACACAGGCCTACTTTAGAGGGTTGTGTTCGAGGCATGAACACACATTCAGACACCTACTCCTTTCTAAAAAGTTACCTTAATTTGTAGTGAAATGCAACTGAGCCATTAAAAGATGAGACATTTATTGAAATCTTTGCTGACAGAAAAATTTTACCTTTCAAGTTGACAATCTGAGAAAACTTCAGCTGTTGTATTTTGTCAAAAGCTGCATCTACATCATCCAATGTAAAGAGAGTGAAGTCTTCTGTATTATGTCGGGACTAAAACAAATTAAAAATTAAGGACATTCAAGAAGCTGATCATTCTATTATACCAGAGTGTACCTGAAAATATCAATTTAAACATACCTGATAGAGATCATACATAAACATCTGTCCCATTTTATATACAGGAATAGTTGCATAAATGGCACAGTTTAAGCCCATTTTTCCAACTGCATATGGAAGTGCACCAAGATGTAAGGGGTCAGGATGAGAAAGAAGAACAGCATCAACCTGGTGTACATGTCTACGAAAACAAAATAAAACAAACAAGACAGCAAAAGGGGCTAGTAAAAAGATGGTCTGCACTGTATCCTATATTCCCTATTACAGCCATTTTGAAAATAAATGTACAATTGGCATGTCAAATGAGAAAATATAAATCTCCAAGAATAAAATATTGTCATAATTAAATAGCTTACAAATATTTGCAGACATTCAGGTAACTTTAGAACTTAAATATGCATTCTGAAAATGTAACTTCAAGCCCAGGTCACATAGGAACTCTTGAAAGTAAATTCTGGATATATCAACACTAGGAGGTACATTAACTGAAAGGCCAAAATATTTCCAGTGCAAAGACATTACAAAACTGTTTACACATCAGAAACTGGTTATACATTAATCTAAAATAGACTACAGTTGAGCAATACAGATGAGCAAAACCAAGGGAAAGGACTCAGAACTCTATGCACCTTGAGCAGATGAAATCAAACTGTTTCCTTCATCTGAATCAATTTAAGTTTCACTGCCTAGCACCTGGATTCCCTAACTAGCCACAGAAGTGCACACCATTCTTGAGGGACATTCCTCTCGAAAAGAAGATTTGGTTTAATTGCTTCTAAGGTAAGTCACTTAAAAAAACTTTAGAAGTTATCCTTAGTACAGGATAATCCTTGGTTAGAAGGCAAGTGTGTCAATGTCAAGAAAAGTAAGTCTAAAAACAAGTATCAGAAGGCTTGGTTTCTTTCAGGAATTTCCATGTTTCAGGCTTAATTCTGTAACCAATATGTGCAACAGAAAAATTCCCCACTGTAAACCTGCAGAAGCTCAGTACAAAACTCTAGATGTGGTTATTTCTTGGCAGGTCTAGGAAGGCTAACACAAGCTTTTCTCTATCATACCTGAAACATAAGACAAAAGCAAAAACACTTCATCTTATTGTTTTAATGCAGAGAGATTTAAACTTGGTTAAATCTGTACCAGTTTAGAGGTGGTAGTTTACCAGTTTAAACTGTAAATCTGTACCAGTTTAGAGCCAAGCTCCGTTTCCCAAAGACTCTCTTCAGTGTTTTTCTTATGAAAAAACCCCACATCTTAAACCAAAACAAAATCAAACATTTGAGATTTTGAATAACTAGATGTGACTTGTTAGCGTAAAAGAAAAAGAATTCTTTTTTTTTTTTTACTAGAAATATATTATCAGTCATTCATTTAAAATTAAATGATACCCTCAAGTAAAAAGAACTCTTCAGCGATTTAATACTGTCATGTGTATAAAACAAAGTAGCCTTCAAAAAAATTCTGAACAATACTTAAAAAAAAAACTACTTACTTTCTTAGTGAATCAATGATATCCATAGAAAAGTTTTCATCCCAGCCACAGTCCAACAGAAAGCGAAACTCATCCACTTGCAATAGATAGCATAGGGCAGACTCCTCCTGCACGCCGCAAAGCGTGGTTAGCTTGATAATTGAGGTCATCCTTCTCTCTCAGGGGGTTTGATCTTCTGAAGAACTATTCTAAATGGGAGAAAAAACAATAGTTCCACTAGCTAATCCAAAGTAAGAAGACTGTTTATTCAGATCCACCCCAACCTACTACATTTCTCAGGACATGGAGGGCAACAGTTGTTATGCAGTATCTCATATCCCACACCTCTCTTTAAGATTCATCGCGTTTTAAAACAGGGAGAAGACAAGAAAATAAACAGTTTTAATCTGTCCCAAAGGAATTTTTCTCCTCCCAGGTGAACCACGCAAAGCCTTGGACAGCCCAGGAGCTGATTTGGGGGTGGCCCGCGCGCAGTGACCCCCCACCGCGGTGGCGCCGGCCCGGGGGAACCGGCTCCTCTCTGCCCGGCCGCATCAGGCCCAGGGGCGGCCCGGCGTGGCCCGGGGGCCTCCCCGGCACGACGCGGCCCCGGCTCTTAACGGGGAGGAAGCAGGCGCGGAGGGGAGTTCAGGGAGCGGGAGCCCGCGGCGGGGCCGGCGTTCATGTCCGGCCACACGATTCCCACCGCAGA
>JAWLRI010000448.1:7360244-7377695 GCA_034781795.1 Crypturellus tataupa
CTCCCCGCCTGGTGGTGTAACGGGGGCGGGGCGAGGCGGGGCGGGGCGAGGCGAGGGAGGGCGGGGGAGCGCGGGCGGCGATTGGCCGCGGCGGTCACGTGCGGCGGAGGGCGCTGGCCGCTCACAATAAACATGGAGTCTATCTTCCACGAGCGGGTGAGTGAGCGGCGCCTCCGGGCCTCTCTCGGCCGGCCGGCCCGGCCCTGAGGCAGGGGAGATGCTGGCCCGGGGGTCGGGGAGGCTGCGGCGCGGCGCTTCCTCTCGCGCAGTGCCTTTCCTTCTCGTGCCCTTAGAAAGGGGCCTGGGCTCGGGAGCCAAAGCTCTTTCTGTTTGTGAGTCCGCTGGCGGGGGCGAGGGGCAGCGCAGCCAGGCCCATCCCCGGCTCTTCCTGTTGTGATCGGCCACCACTTCCTTGAGCTGGGTTGGGCTGTTAAGGAAGTGCAGATTTGCGTGCAGCACTCCTGTGCGCGGGGCAGCTTTTCCATGGAGCAAAACTGCTTCTCTTGGGACTTGCCTAGGTTCCTAAATCACACCTGTGGGTGTTTTAGTGCTGTTGGGGTGCTGCTGCCTGCGTCCTGGGTGTTTTCACTGTCTCAACAGCTTTGTTAATGCTGCCTCTTGCAAACCCTTCCCAAGCCAGAGAACTGAATAACTTTATAAAGGAAGCTGGAATGTTCTGAAATTCATATAGGCTTTTTCAGGTTGGCCTGACTCCCAGTGGCAGCTGTTGAACACAAGTACTTACAGTGCTCTGCCCTCCAACCCCAGCCGTCCTGTGCAGCTGCAGCACTGACCTTGGCTTACAGTCCAAGCTTGAAAATAACAAGTTCAAAATAAGTGTATTTTTCTATCATGTAGTCTAATCTGTCACGTGAGGAAGCAGTAAGGATTTTTGAGCAAATTGCTTTATTGTTTTAAAATAATAAAACTGTACTAGAGTTAAAAATGGCAAAGCACAAAACAGATGAAGTTGCAAGCTAACAGCCATTTGTAGTTGCCACAGGTTCTTATTGTGGGGTGGGTTTTTTTTGTTAATTTTAATGTTTTGGAGACATCTTGAATGTGATGTAATTATGCTTTAGTAAGGTGATTGGGCACTTGTTAAGGTACACAGCCATGTCTTAAATACTTAGTACTCATTTGTTTTATTTTCTTGTAGTTATTGTTCTAGGAGAGAGAAAAAAAAATAACTGCTATGTCCTTTTTTTGTCCTTTTTTTGTCCTTTAAAGAGGTATTTTATTACATCAAGTGCACTATTTCAGTTCCTCACCAGATGCTGAGAACATTGAATGTGTGTGTACATCACTTGTATACCCCATCTGTTTGAATTTAAATAGCTAAGGCATGAAATAAATGCCTTTAACAAAACAAAGACCTAAGACATTTTTTACAGGAGGATGGCAGATGCCCAAAGTAGGTCCCATCCAGGCTTTAGGAGCCTCGATCTTAAAACTTGACCCTTGCTTTTGTAAAATACAAGTGTTTGAAAATGCTGAAAGCAGCCCAGCGGTTTTATATCAATATTGGTTCTAGATTTCAGATTATGGAAAGATATTGCATATGTTGTCTGCACACAAAGAAAACTTAACTTTTCTTACAAACTATAAGATCATTTTTCTGCTCTTACCCTTAGTATGGACAAGTCACGCACATGAAAATAATAATGTTTTAAGATCAAACTTTTTCTGTAGAGATACAGAAATGTCACTTCTGTGAAACTGATATTTTAAAATGTCATACAACTCATTTTCAAAGACCTTAGTCTCCCTTTGTTCTTAAATCAGTTTTATGCAGTTTTTTTGGAGGAAACCTGAGATTCTTAAGTCTGTTCCTGTGCTTGGGTAGTCTCATATGACTAACAGCAGGGTCCACATGGTCCTCGAGGGCTGGGGGCTGGTGGGGAGTCTGGAGTTTCTTGCTGGGGAGAACAGGAGCTCAGAGGCCTGTGGAGATGGATGTTTCTGAAGTCCATTTGAGTCCCAGCTGTACAGCTGGTCTAACCTTAACTAATTGCCTAGTTGAGTGATGAAGCCCTAGGAAAGCTTGCAATCTGGAGTATAGGAAATTTTTTTGAGATTCCTACTTCACAAGATGAACCATGGCAGATTTGTACATGTGGTTTGAGTGAGGTTGTCACAGAAGTTTGAAGAGTGCTCTTGGGGTTTGGGCATTTTGATTTTGTCCGAGTGGAGGTTTTGTTTTTGCTTTTATTCTGCAAAGTGTGTGTACATTTGTGTTCTTAAAAAGAGAGAGCATTGATTAAAATGGCAAAGATGAAATATGGATTTCAAAACTGATATTTGCCTTATTGTGTATTTGTGGTTTAGTTATTTTTTTAGTTGGTGAAAGTTTTTTTTTTTTTTTTTAAGATAACAATTTATCTGCACTAAAACATCTAAAACATTGTGCAAATAAATAGTTGATGAACAAAAACAATGAAAATATTTTATTTTTTTCCTCATCATCTCCCTTTCTAAGCTTTTGAGTATCAGGAGGTTTTAGCTTCTTTTACATAGTTCCTGTCTATAAACTTGATGTGGAAAACAGACTTTAGTGCTCTTCCAGCTTCTAATGATTTTCTCAGCAGTAAATGAACTGATTATAACCTGAATTGGATGAGTAAACCAAAATGAAATAAAATTCTGTGGATGTATGCTTTTAAATCTCTTCAAAATCTTAATGGCTAGCATTTCTTTAGATGCATGTGGAGAGCAGATTGCCTGTCATACCTGGCATGGAAAGAAAGTTTAATGGCACAAGAGTATGTTTTACAGAGAACTTTTGTCACTGGCAGCTAGAAATCAAAAAGGTTTCATTTTCAAAGTTGTAGTTTTGAAGAGGACAGAATCTGTTCTGCTAGTCCCAAAGTCCTCTGTGATTTAGCCATAGGCAATCTTTACATTGCTTTCTAAAACAGCATCTTTACTTTGAATTTATTTCTATCCTGTACTATGCAGAGAGGGTCTGTTAAACTGATAGGTTTGTGTCTGTGCATGTCTATTGTAAAACTTTCAGATTAATATATCTGAAGAAAATATTGCAAAGGGGAATTTTCCAGAATAAAATGGTTAAAGTAAAATTTCCAGACCACTAAAATGTCATTTGTGTATTTTTGCTTTGTTTTTCAATGTCAGCAAGAAGGCTCATTGTGTGCTCAGCACTGTCTGAATAATTTGCTCCAAGGAGAGTATTTTAGTCCTGTTGAGTTATCCTCAATTGCACAGCAGCTGGATGAGGAAGAAAGAATGAGAATGGCAGAGGGAGGAATGTCCAGTGAGGAATACAGGACATTTTTACAGGTAAAGTGTTTTAAAATTCACATTGGTCATTTCTTTCCCTGAAATACAGTACTGTGTAGCATATACTTGATATTTTTGCACAGTTAGGTTTATTTCCCAGGACTCAAATTTCTTAAATTTATAAGAGGATAGTTTCTTTTTTTTTTTTTTTTTTCTCTATCATCTCAGATTTGGCATTTTCAAAGTTTGGTATGAGGTTTTACAGTAATTCTATAAAAGACGCATTATCTCCATCTTACAGGTAGGGAGGTCAGGCATGGCGAGAAGGATGAGAGATTTGCCTTTTGTCAGAGTAAGCCAGTGGCAGAGATGGGAACGGAAGTTCTGGTGCCTGTCTCTCTTCTAAGCACTGAGCATTTCTAATTTGAAGGTTTGCGCTTTTTATTAATAAGCATATTTGGGCATTGTAATCAGCCTTAACGAATAGGATGTATTTAGTCGTTGCTTTAAGTGTGTGCAGTTTTCTGTATTCTTAAAGGTGATTTTTGTTGACCTGTTATGCTTATATCATGTTTTTCCTTCCTCTCTCTCCCAATCTCAAATTGAGCAGCAGCCTTCTGTAAATATGGATGATAGTGGATACTTCTCAATTCAAGTAAGCATGTCTGTACACTGTAAAATTTTTTTTCTTCGTAAAATATATGTTCTCTTTAACACAGTTTAAATGCCATCCATCTTTTCACCTGATTGGGTAGGGAAGTAATGGATTTCTAAATCTGCACTGTGTTGACCATTAGTGTTTACCATTGCTTTGCGATTATTTGTGGGCCCTTGAAGAATTAAAGAAATATGGACCCCTGAATCATGAAATCACCTCTGCTGGCAATAAATTTACCTTTATTGGTTGCTTCTTGTAACTACTTAAGGGGCAGTCTTTGACTTCCATAGGCAGCAGGTGAAAACACACAACTGAATTTTTCTCAAATTTTAATTGTAGACCTTGGCAGTGCTTGCAGAGTTAGCAGTGTGATCTGCATAAAGGGAAAAAATGAATGATATGATTCTGAGGTTTCTTTTTTCATAGTGCTATTTTAAAATCAATTTTATGAAAAACAGTGTTTTTTGTATTAGCTAAATTATGTTATTTAAGGTGTTTTAACTCAAAAAGTGCTATTTTGACAGGTTATAAGCAATGCCTTGAAAGTTTGGGGTTTGGAACTAATCCTTTTCAACAGCCCAGAGTATCAGAGACTTGGGATCGACCCTATGTAAGATGTTTTTTCCTCTTTTTTTGTGTCCTGCTTTCATTCAACAGGCAAAAAAATGTTAAAAAATAAATATGTTCTAACTCTGTTTCTTTAAAATTATTATTTCAAGCCCTGTTACATACTGATGATTAGTTTTATCCCTTCTGCCCTTTTTTTGGGGGGAGGGGTGTACTGAAGAATTTGTTCTCTTATGTTTTCATGACATCTGGGTAACTGGGATCACAGGCATACTGAGGTTTCAGTAATGTTGATATTACAGGAAAAGACAAGTGCCTACATATTTTAAGTTACAAAAGCAGTATAAATACTCTGTACATCAACAGTTGTGTTTAGTAGTTACGTTTAAATTAGCGATAGCGAAGAATTTAAACTTTGATGCACTCAAATATTAGAGTATTTAATTTTATCTATACCTTTTGTTTTTCTTTTTACAGAAATGAAAAATCATTTATTTGTAATTATAAGGAACACTGGTTTACAGTTCGAAAGTTAGGAAAACAGGTGACATTGTCTTTTTTTTATTTAAAATTTGACTTCAGAGTGGGGGTGGAAAAAATGGTTGCAGCGAGACCATTTGTTGGCCTTTTGCAGGCTTTTGTTGAAATTTACTTTAGCTGTATCTCTTCAAAAAAAAGCTTTTATTATTACCAAGTTACAAGGCAGACTTTTGTGACTGTTGGTGTGGGGAAAAATCCTGTGATCAGTTCTTTATCTAGGGTATCTTTATCAATTTTATCTAGGAAACTGCAGCTCAAGTAGAGTCTGTGTAATGTCTAAGTCTTCTTTCTTTACCATGTGAAAAAAAAAAGTGGAAAAAATATATATGTGTTTAGAAGGAAATCTTAGACATGGTTTAGGATCCCTGCAGCATGTAGACTTAATGCATTTTTGTCCTTTTGAAAATGAATTGCAATAGTGCTTTGCTCATTCAAATGGCTGGTGGGCATAAGGTAAAGTTCATTATTACATCAGAAATTTTAGAATGGATGATTGCCAGTATTTAAGAGTGTTCATAGGGATATGACTGGAGGAAAGTAGAAGCACAATTCTCTTACTTAAGAAAACTTTCTGAAGCAATTGCATTAGAAACAGGAGACAATTACTGAAGGAAAGGGATAGCTCTGCACACAGATATATGGTGCATATATCATTATTCAAGAGCTGCACCTATGTGTCTAATAACTCCCAAAGTGGTGTTTGCTTCAGTAGCTGACTTTTGTTCTGGATCATATTGCATAAACTTTCATAGAGTGTAAGTAGGGTTTTTCATCATTATTATGTTACAGAAAACACAAAATCAACTTTTAAACACCACAGTAGTGGGAAGGAGTCAGTTTAGCTGTTTGATCTATAGTACAAGCCGTGGTCACATATGTTGTCATCTAGATAAGAAATATAACTTGTGAATAAGCAAAGTCTCTGCCCCCCTGAGAGGGCCTTGTGGTGTTCTCATGTTGCTGGAACATTAAAGTCTTTTAGGAAACCTTAAATTCAAGCTGAAACAGAAGCTAGTGTAGCAGCTGTGGAGAATTTATGCTGGGAACGATTATTCAAGCTAACTGAAGGGGAAAAAAAGTTTGTATTTAGTTTTAATTAGAACTTTTAGGCTGGGAAGGTTACAGAATATTACTTGCTCTTGTGGTTTAGTTTCAATGTCTGATTTTTTTTTTCTTTTACAAGGAAAATGATTAAAACAATGAGGAAAATTCCTTATTATACGTACAACATGTAGGCTGAAATTTTGTCCTTCTAGCCTAAAGCTTTAAGTTGGAGTAGGGGTGTCTTTTCTTGCAAGTCTGGTTTGTAGCCGTGTGAAAGCAACACAAGGTGTCTGTTATCTAGAAACCAATAAGAAAATGCAAAACAGATTAGCATAGTGATTTGACCCAATTCTTCTCTGTTTAAATTATAGCAAAACAAGTACCCCAAATCTTCCTCATTCTCTTTTTAAATGTTTGGCTATAATCTGTCCCACATACTTGGATACATAACCTTTTAACTCTCCTCCTCCTGTCCAACAATCTTGGTGTTCTTACCTTTTTCTAGCTCTTCAAAGGACTCTCTTTGTTTTGAGTAAGAATATCTAAGTTAGTGAGTGGCACAATGGTAGATAGCAACTTACCTATATTTTAGGTGAATTACAATATGGGCCTAACTGGAAGTGTATGAATACATAACCATCAATGTCTTATTGGAAGCTTGGGCAGATTTTTTTTTTTTTTTTAATGGAGATTGAATTTTCCTTCTGCAATCTCTAGATGATCCTTCCTTGTTAAAATATGATGATTTTGAATGGGCATTGTGTATTTTAAAAAAATCTTCAAACTTAGTGCAGTATGTTTGGAGTTTTAAAGGCAGAATATGTTTCTGTCCATTTTGACTTTTTTTTCTTCTCTAGTATAAGTATTGTAAATGACACATCACCCTGCTCAGGGAACTGGGAGTGATCTCTGTAGAGTTATTTCAAGTCTCACCTATTGTAATATGCTGAGTTATCAGCATATTAAATATTAGTTCATTTTTCTTTGATTAATATTGAATTTTCTGGGAGCATTTTTTTAATTAAAAGAAAATCTATTAAAGGCAGCATGTTTAGAGTGCCTTTAGAATGCCTTTAACAGAAAGCATTCAGCTGTTCTTCACTCTACTGTCTCTATTAATGTAATAGGATATAGTGTGAACTTACGAAGGTTTTTTTCCTTCTGAATATCAATTTCTGAGCCGATGGAAAACTAGGATTAAGTAATATTTTAAAATTATGACTGAGAATTCTTATAGCATTATATTTAGGGTATTTTTTCCCTTTCTTGTTGTTTTCCTGATACCAGTGTTCAGTAGTAGGCGAGAGCATGTAGTAACTTTCTCGCCTCATATCTCTTGTTAGCTGAAAAGTATTTAAAGGGTAACCTGGAGCAGAATAGTGCTTTTTAAAGAACTTTTAATTTGATAACTTATTATATAGAATCAGATATTTCATCATAGAAAATGACCACGTTGTACAGAAATGGATTACCAAGTAATCTTCATGCTAATTTGTTCTCTCAAACCTTTTTTTTTTTCTTAATTACAGTGGTTTAACTTGAACTCTCTCTTGATGGGTCCAGAACTAATATCAGATACATATCTTGCACTTTTCTTGGCTCAATTACAACAGGAAGGTAATAGTAACTTGCAGATGTTAAATCTTGTTAATAAAAAGTAGGTAATAATGATTATTTATTAGAACTTTTCTTATTCAGTTAATTACCCTTAGCTTTGTGGTTGAAATAGTGAAGTCCTTATAATGAAAGGTAGAGCCTTATATTGTAATAGATCATGCATCACTGTCTTCTATATAGTGTGTATATTAAAGTATTTATCCATGCACCTTATATTGTAGACTTATGATCTATTTTTCTCAGGTTATTCCATATTTGTGGTAAAAGGTGAATTGCCAGATTGTGAGGCTGATCAGCTATTGCAGATGATTCGGGTACAGCAGATGCAACGACCAAAATTAATTGGAGAAGAGACAGCACAGTCAAGAGAACAGAGGTAAAGTAAATAGAGATTTCATTTAAACAATGTTAAACATGATGGGTTTCCATGACTAATACCTACATGGACATAAAACCTTTCTTTTACCAAGAACCCTTGTGAAGTAGTTAGAAATGCCTTCAGTGTGTTATTTTTACTACTGCTGCACCAAGTAGAGTATAATGAGTATTTTTAAGAGGACAAAAATGCCTGCAGGAAGAATTCAGAGTTTCCCTGTGTGTGCGTATTATATAATGAAGACTTTTATAACTTAGTTAATGATATTTTTCCATTTATGATGTGGAGTATATTAATCTTAACTGTAAATCTGCTAATATTAACAACAGATGTTAAGATTAGTTTATGCATTCCATTATAAGTAGAAAACCATGATAATCCCATAACTGAATTCCACATTATTATTACATACTTCTTAGGGTCTGTATGTTACTACATGTAATTTATAATATTTATAATGTTACTAGTAATGTTGCTAGTAATGTATACATGTTACTACATTTTGGCATAATTTCATTGTAAATGCTCTGGTGGTGCAGGATTGTGAGTCATATTACTAATACAACACGCATCCTTAGCAGTGCAGAGAACTACTGCAAAGAACTAATGTCACGTTTTCATAATGAATAAATTGCATACTACTTTAAGAAAGGGCTTAGGCTCCTTTTTAGTTTTAGAGGAATTGGTTAATTACTGTTTCTTCTGCTTGGTGTATGTAAAATGTAGTGTTGTTATTTGATGGCACAAGAACAACTAACTACTTGGTTGAGATGGGAGAAGCACTTACAGTTTTTAGTGAAGTGATCAAAGTTTCCTAAGGAAAAGACCACCTGCACTCCTTTCTACTGGCAAAACTGAATAGCATGGGTTCAAATAACATAAAATATTATGTTTTTTCTACAGCATTATAATTCTTGTGACTTTTCCTACAGACCAGTCTTGTCAGCATACGTGCATTGGTTAAGACTTGCAGTATGTTCATTCTTACAGATGAAAGTTATGCTTGCAGTCTGTGCTTTTGTTGTTCAGGCAGAAGAAAAATGTGAATACATGAGAGGCATTATCACAAGAGAAGCGCCTTCTTCTAAAGCTTGAAAAAAAAAGTAGAGTTATATTAGCACAAAATATTTCTGTTAAATCTCATAAAATGAATGTTATATCTGACAGTGTTTTAAATGCATCACCTTTACAGACCGCCCAAAAGTGATGTGGACCAAGCAGTAGAAGTTAGACAGCCTTTTGATGGAACAGGCATGTTAGATGAAGATGAGGAGAATTTTCAAAGAGCTTTGGCCCTAAGTAGGCAGGAAATTGATATGGAAGATGAAGAAGCTGATCTTCGTAGAGCCATTCAACTCAGTATGCAAGGTACAGTGGTTATTTAAATGTCCTCTGTAATATTTTTTTAACTGATTTTGATATGGTGGCTACCAAAAACATTTTTGGTCAGCCACTTCCTCTGCATGCTTCAAGCTCCCTGAAAAGCCTGGCTTTGAGGCAGGGAGTAATAATTCAGTCCTTCCTGTATCTCTTTATGACTTTTTGAAAAATTGCTGCTTTTTATGTTAACATTGATCAATGGGAAGCAAAAATGAATTGTAAATTGGTGACAGAAGGCAAGGGAAACAGTCCTAAGGTGACTAGAAATAGCATCAGTGAGGTTGGCCAAGGTGCTTATTTTACCAAAAGTCTCTTTCCTTCTGTCAAGTTTGAGGAGATGGTTCTAAATTATACATTGTTTCCAAACTTCATTTTGCTGTAATTAGTGGAAGAAAGTGTTGTGTTCTGCTTTTAGGGAGTCGTCGAAGTGAGTTCTTGGACTCAGTCCCGCAGAATTTTCCACAGTCACCTCAAACCAGTCAGTCAGACTCATTTTCTTCAGAAGAACTGCGAAGGAGAAGACAAGCATATTTTGAAAAGTAAAGTAGCTGACCAAGAAACTTGCATATGGAAACAAATGTCTTTAGTGTTCTTGGGAGGGTGGGGAGGTTTTCTGCCTGAGGTAGGTCCAGTTTAACCTTTATCTCTTAACAAGATTTCTAAATAGAACCTGAATTTCACTACTCCCAAATAGTTGCTGTGAAGTAATGACTGAGGAAAAAGTCTTCTAAACAATTTTGATAATTATTTTCCTTGAGGAAAAGATTTGTACTCTAACATTCTGCTTCTGCTGAAGAGGCATGTAATGTGCATCACATGAAAGAGCTCTAGATGATATTCTTGTGTTCTGCTATACATTCATATATTTAGGGAGTATGGTTGTAGCTTTTACCCATCTATCTCTCCTAGAGATGGGAGCAGATTAAGACTCAGGAGAAGTGCTAGGGTCGAGATTGGAGAAGTCAGTCTTTCCATAAGAGGAAAGATTGATGAAATCTGAATTCTGGGAAAATAGGAATGTAATGTTGGGAGAATAGATGTCTGGAGGTTAGGGGAAGGAGCAGATGAAAGGATTTAGGTGCAGGAGCATTGCTGTAGCAAACAATAGCCTATATTTCTCACTCCTAGTCTTTCTTACAATGAAATAGACTTTGTAGTAAGGTGGAAATACTGTCAGAGCAGAATCTGAAAAAAAAAAAAAGGAAGAATAAAGACATTATTAGGGTAAACATTTGACAGGGTTGCTGTTATAGGGAGTACTTAATTTTAAAAGCAATAGAAACTCTTTCTTTGGTTTATTAAAAAAATTAATTACTGACTGTTTCCATACTTCAAATTACCTTGGTGTAGTTGGTGTTTTCTTTCAGAGACAAGAAAGAATCTAGGACAAAATGGTACAAGCAGTGACACAATCTTTGTGATTTGTATTTTAAAGGACTTGGTCTGTGGTAAACTGTATAAGCTTATAATATACAAAATGCTTAAATCTTAAAATTTACTTTTTTAGAAACCACAGTTACAAAATTATGTGATAGCTTAATTTCTTCTACTTTAACTGATATTCAGACTGTCAAAAGATGTAGTACACTGAAGTGAGCATCTGATAAAAGAGCAAAAGAGTCTTGCTTCCATTTGGAAGTGTAGTTGGTTGTTTTTGTGGTTGATTGGGTTTTGTTTGTTTTACATACTATAAAGCCATAGCTGTATTTGATACTCAAAACAACAAAGTAGGTCTCATAGATATTAATTTTATTCTTTTATAAAGAATATCTTTTATAAACTTTTAGGCAGCAACAGCAGCTACTGCAGCAAGACCAGACCCAAAACCTACATGATAAGCAAACTAGAAGTTCAAGCACCGTGGAGGCTGACCCAGGTGTTGTGTTCTGTTTTTCCTTTCCGTTATTCTATTTTGTCCTACTCTGTCATTCTCCTTGTCTACCTACTTCCTCCCTGCGCCAGCTGCTCAGGCTGCCATTTTTAGCAGCGAAGGAGAATTGCTTTCTTGAAAAGCCTGTTATGGACTGAATGTAAATATCCTGTTTCAAACTGTACAGCTGCACCAGTAGTCCACTCCAGTTCTGGGTTTGCTTTCTGTTTCATTGGCATTATGCATAGCATAGCAAATCGTAATCTGTAGTGGGATTTGTGCTAACAATCTGCTTTCTAATTGACTTGTAGATTTTCATTAAAACATTACAAAAATTTAATAAGCCTGAAGCTATATCTAACATTCATGAGAACCATTTTTAATAGAAAAGAAGTATGTAAGCCATGTTAAGTACAGGTGAGGCAAAATTGGCATCTGTTACTGATTACAGACGAACCATTGTGCTAAGTGCCAAATATTCAATAATAATGATAGAAGACCAACACTAATAATTTTAGGGGGATAAGGGGATATTGGCAAAAGGAACAAAAAAAGGTATTTAATACAGCTGACCACTAGCTCTACCTATTTATTATTAATTGTTTATAAATTGTATGCATTTATTTTTCTCTAGGAGGTGATATGAGTGAAGAAGACATGCTTCAAGCAGCCATGAATATGTCTCTGGAAACTGTTAGAAACCACATGAATACAGAAGAGAAGAAATGATATCACTATTTTTATATAATCTGTTGTTAAAACACTAAATCTCCATTATTATTTTACTGTGTGGATGTTGCAAAAGCAGGTCTCATTTCAGAGCTGTGGAATGCAAACAAGGGCAAGAAGTCAGAGATTTAGAGGGAAATGACAAATACCAAGATGATGGCACTGTCCTAGAAAATGAAAGCACTTGTACTACAGAACATCTGTTCACAAGAGTAACTGTTCACGTGAACAAAGCTGTAACTCGCAATTAAGAAGCAAGTTTGTTTTGAAGAATTCTACAGAAAGTATGTAAATTGGAAAAATTCATCAAGTGATATTCATTTCTGCAAAAATACTTTCAAATCATGTTACTTACAAATCACTCCCTTCTGGAAAAAAAAAATCCATGCTTTTTGGATGGGGAAAGAATTTGGGAAACTCAATTCTGTGTTGTTTGTTGTTTGTTTTAATTCTTTTTTCTCTTCCTGCACGTTTTGATAACGTCAATATTTTGGTCTTGCTATCCAGTTTTGAAATAACCTACTCTGTAGAAGAAACTTGAACCCTGAAACATGACTTTAGTGGTTGGCTATTCAAGGGAAATGCCAGTGTATTGTTGTTACTCCTGAATCTTTTAATGACTTCTGGCATTGTAAGAGTTCCTGCCTTTTACTTTCAGTCCCAGCTACTAAGTCTTTAGATTGATGTTTGGAAGTAGGTTCTTACTTTTTTACCCTTTTTGTCTTTAGGCAGATTTTGTTTTTTTAATGTCATTGTCTGTGCCAGCATTGGTAGTATGTAATCAGTTGGGTTAACAGTTGTTTTCGGTTTGGTTTTCTTTCTATTTCTGGAGGTTTTATTTTTTTATTTTTCCTCTCCTTTCTTCATACTCAGTCCTTCATTCTAGTCTCTCATAGTGATAAAGTTGTGACTGAGTCTGAGAGAAAGGAGGTGTAAGGTTTAGGTGCCATAAAAGATCAGTGCCACACACATGAGGTGTATTCCTGCAGTTTGAAATGATCCCTGTACACATAACTCTTTTAAGACTGAATATTTATATTTGTGTGGATGTTCTTTCTGAAATGCTTTTATGGGTGTCTGTCAATGTTGCAGCTTTTTCAGGAATGGCCTTTGTACATGCACCTTAACTTTTTTTTTAATCATGCTATTTCTGATTCTGAGGAAAATTGGGGAGCAAAGTATGGGAGCTAGCTTGTTCTGCTGGTTGTAAGACATTTACTTGGATATCCAGGATGAATGTGACCAAACTTGACATTCAACTATACTGCAGCAATTCAGATGCATTTAATTATTCTAAATGGTGCTTGAAAAGTGAATTCTGTTTACATATAAGTTGCATGGGAATATTTTGTAGGTCCAGTTTACTCCTTACTTAATGCATTAAAAGTTAGTACAGGCATTCTAAAAATTATCTTTTTAAAAAAATATACCCCAAATTCTTTATCAAAATATCCTAAAACTATGTCATTGCACAAGTAGTAACCATTCAAATTACGATTAACTGAAGGGTAGTTAGAGGGAAACATACATTCAGCATCAAGTAGTACTGTACATGAAAGGGCTTTTACCTCTGAGTAAAGATTTGTTTACAACAATGATTTCTTGATAGCTTAGAATATTATTATAGTAAATGGGCTAAATTCTGTTTTCCTTATGTGTGTGCTGCATTTCCACTGATGTCAGCAGAACCACTTGTATGCGAAGTCGATACAGATTTTTGCCATGGGGACAGCATTATTAAAAAAAAAAAAAAAAAATTTAAAAACTTATCACTCTTAATGATACTGTTATGCACATAATTAATCTTCTGTAATGTCTCATGTTAAATAATGTATCAAAATAATAATGCCAAACTGTGGCTTAAAAATATATATATGTATGCATATGTCGTTTTGAAATCTGCATTTTTCAGGAAAATTTCTACTTTCAGTTTGAAATTTACAGGTAGCTGAAAGTGGAGAAGGAATCTGTAAAGCACTGAATTGTCTTTTTGCGTGTCTGGAAATTACTTGCAACTTTAATTTCTTTTGTTGTGCCATAAACTTATTTTTGAAATAAGGTTCTCCTTTCTATAAGCAGATATATGTTGGCAAAGCTTTTTAAGACTTACTTTTAAGTCTTTTAAGACTTATTTGGTATTAATACTTGGAATTTGGTACCTTATTCTCTGTTACAAGAGTATCATAAAAAAATACCATTTAGATAGCTATATAGTACAGCATTTCTGTATTTAAAAAATAAAAGTTGAAACGCATTAAATATAATCCAGTGAGAATTACATGTTTTCTTATAATGATAAAACACTGAAGTCTGCATTGAATTTTCATATCTTTTTTTTTTTTTTCAAATTACTTCATCACCCCCAAGTGTTTTTTAATATATAAGGAATATAAAGTAACAGAGTGTCTCAGTCGCAACCATGTGAATCAATTACAGGGCTAACTGTATTCCATGCCATTATGTACCATTCTGCAAATACCAGTTTGGCATTTGGAGAAATGACAAATTCACTCAAGCAGGTGAAACTGCTTAGTCAGTCTGTCCAGATCTCATGTTTTATGCTGTATGTGTTAATTGCACCAAAGGAAAGGACTAATACTACCTGTTGACAGTGCACACTTTATAGCCCAGATCTAAAGTTCGAGACACGTGGACCTGCCAAGAAGCTGTCAATAAAAAGGTGATGTCACTTTCTCAGTGTGCCTTCTTTTAGAAATAAGCACTTCTCAGTTTAGCTGACCTAGGAAACCCAACCCAAAATCTTACTCATCCAACAGACTTGACTTTCTTTTTTGCTCATAGTGACTGGTCCATGTGACATCATGTTTTTCCTGCCTATAGAAATTGGAGGAGAAAGGAGTGTGAGTGATAGTTATGTTAGGTATCTTACAGAACTGAAGTTCTCCAAATGTAATTCTGTAAACTGCTTTTATCCTTTTGCAATGAGGGCAGGAAGAAGTGTTTACAGCCAGACTGCAGTCATGCATGAATTCAATTATTGTTAGGTGCTGCTGCTGTTTATGTGATTTTTTTTAAATGTTAAAACTTAGGAGTTTGAAACTCATCTGCTTTATGACACTGGCTTGCTTTCCTGCACTTGGGCTCTTGGTGCCATCCAAATATTTTTTTAACAAGCAGAAGCAGTGTTTTGCATATATATTGCAGTTTAAATGTACTTTTACATATTGTTATTTTGCAGACTTTGCACTGTGAAATGAGTTATTACTCATATGATAAGCCACTGCTATCTCATATTAAGCAAACAGTTGTTCAGAATGTTCACAGCTACTCATAAATCATTAAAATTTCTTTTATCCCCTACAACAGGGGAATATGTATATATGCACTCTCCACCTACACATAACAACCAGTTCATCAAATAAGATTAATACTTAATACATGTAAACAAGCCCAGGCTTTCAAATGGATAAATTTCTTGTGTCCAGATTTACATCCTGAAAATATGAGCTGTTTTGTATTAAAACTTTTTTAACCTGCACTATATGAATTCAGATATTGAAGGAATGCTTCAGTATTTAACTGGCAAATCTCACCTCTTCCCTATTTCCAGATTTTCAAAGTTAAAATACATAAAAGTTTTCTAATACACTTAGCAATTTTTATGTATTATTTAAAAAAAAAATCTGGAGAGGAAGCTTATAACGTGGACAAGAAAAGAGTATAATATTTGAATGCTACAGTGCAAGAGCAGAGGAGAACCTTGATAGTGTCTTTGAAACATACAAGCACTGATGAAACTTTACCTTTTGCTAAGTAAAATTCATTCTATTCACAACAATATAGATTTAGGGTTTCCTAGTGGGATATTTTTTTTCTCTCTCTTACCTAATAAGGTATTTTGGAAATCAATTCCAGCTACAGATAAATTGTGTGTGTGTACATATATATAAAATATATATATAAATATACTCTTTTCCTATCATTAAACTGCTTGAAGTATGAAATTATTTGCACTAAACTTTTTTTCCCCCTAAGTTTTGTGCATATAAATCATATAACACTATAAAGATACAAGTAGGAAAGTTGGAAAATATTTGTCATTGCTTTGAATGGGTAATAGCAGTGCTGGTTAGTATTTTGAAAAAGTTGTCCAAAAAGATCTGAATGAGCAATAGTATATATGGTTATATTTGATAAACTTTTCTTAATAAAAATGACTGTAGCTTCTAATATTTTCCCTTGACCTGAATATTTGGATATAGATTTTTCCTTATATGTGGGCCATCACTGATACTGAAACATCACCTGATGCTTCAAGCTTTGTGTGAAAACATTCCTGTCAGTCAAAGATGTTGGTGATGGTTGTATTTACACCGTATCTTCAAAAATTGCCCTACAGTTTAAAGATGGTCTAATGTGTCTGTTGTCTTGCTACGAGAACATACCTTTTCTTGTATGGCCTTGCGTATCGGTAGCTCAGTTAACACACAAACCGTATTGGGTGATTTCTGTGTGCAGTCACCAAGAGCACATCAAGTCAGTCTGCTAAAAAGTAAGTTGCAAAGTTAAACCGTCCGTTTCTAGTTTTTCAAGAAAAAATAATTTAACCCTCTCTGTGCTACTGTCTTAGCTTCTTGCTTTACTTCACCATTATAATATGGAGTAAGAGATATTTTTATCATTTTCAAATATTTTGGTAAGTCTTAAAAGATATCCTTCATTTTAATAAATTAAGAGTTTCTCAAAAAGAAAAGAAAAGTTAAACAACCTTGGAACAGATGATACACCCTTCATCTCATAGAGGCACCTGACTTTATGTTAAACTGAGCCTTCGTACAAAGTCTTTGAACCCTCTTAGTTGCAGGAAGTACCGGATAGCAAGCCCGGGTCCCTCCTGCCGTGGCAGGGAATTATCTGAGGTTAACATGCTGTTCTAAATAGAACTGCCCACGGCCGTCACGAGGCCCCTGCGCACCCAGCCCGCCTCACCACGCGTTTTCCGCAGCTCCCGGGTGTTGACTCCCGGCAGCCGAGAGCACAGGGGGGGGCCGGGGACGGTGCTTCGTTCCGGGCCTCACTGCGCTGCTCCCGGGAATGCGCCGGTGGAGGCTCCCAGCTGGAGAAGTACCGCCAAGTACCTCAGCCCGCCGCCCGGCCGCTGGGGGTGTCCCCAAAGGGGAGCCCGCAGGGGTGCGGGGCTGTGGAGGGACAGCACATCCTGGGGGGATTAAATCCACAATTTATACATATATTTATATATATAAACAATTTATATATATAGTTTGGGTGCCGTTGCACAAGGGAAAGCCCTGTTGCTGCCCCGCGGTTTCGCTCCCCCGCTCTTCCGAGTGATTTCGCAGGCTGCGGGTGCCGGGCAGCAAGGCCCGCGGCGGGGAAGGGCACGGGCCGCCTCCTCGCGCCGGCCGGGTACAGCCCCGCCCGCCTGGGGACGCGGAACCGCGCAGCGCC
>JAWLRI010000448.1:7377822-7450179 GCA_034781795.1 Crypturellus tataupa
GGCTCGGCCGCGCCCGCAGGGCCGCCCGGGAGGCGGCGGGGGGTGCCCGGCCGGAGAGCTGCCGCCTGCGGCTGTTTTGTGCCTGTTTCTGTTCCGCTCCTCCCTGCTCAGCAGCTGGGACGTAAACAAACATAATCGCAGGCCGTGTGGTAAGGGGTGACCTGTGCTGGGCTTGTCTGCGTGCGAAGCTTCCCGATTCCATGCGTGCTTGTGTTACCCGTAAGGAGAGCCCGCAGCGGCGTTCTGCCAAACTGCCTCGTTTGTTCAGCGTATTTAAAACGCCCCTCGAGTAGCTGCCTTTGGAGGAACAGTGGCCTGATAAAGCTATAGAGCCGAAGGGGGGGTCGTTTTTGGTTGGGTGGGTTTTTTTTTTTTTTTTTTTTTTTTTTTTCCCTTTCTTTCTCTGTAATCTGAAGCCTGACGTGTCAGGCAGGCAAAGGTCCAGTACAGCTGATGCTGTCGTTATTTACATTTCAGTAGGATCCAGAGAATTCAGTGGGTTGCCTTGCACTCTCCTGTGGCCAGGTATAGAGGGTAGGCAATGAAAAAGCCTGAAGCATCAGAGTAAGATATTCCATAAAGCAACAGTCAGCTTATTCTAGAATATAGTATTTCCTTATTTTTCATAATGCATTTTTGAATAAAACTTCAGATTTTTCTTTGAAAATGTGGTGATACATACTATCAGTTAATCTGTTATTTAATATTCTGCAAATGAAAATTATTGAAAAGTAAATATTCTAAAAGAAGTATAAATAATGGCAACCACAAAGAGCAGCTGTGACTTCTAAATGCCGATCTTAGACTGTCAAATTTAACAATTTCACCTAGTTTACAGCTTTGTCTTTACACAAAAGCTCCACAATTGCGTTATCCTATAATTTGGATGAGACTTCTGGGCCTTCTCTGGGCTTTTTTTTTTTTATAATGGTTAAATTGCTCTGAAGGTAGAAATCTGCTCTGATGACTTAGAAAAGCTATCATTTTCATTCAGTTCTGGAACATATGTTTACAATTATTTTATAGTCCAAAAGCTATATTAGTTTAGTTTAGAAACTTCCTTTATATTTCTAAACTGTGTAGTCACTTGATGCACTTTCTTTATCCTTAAAAAAGACAAACTGAGATCCCGGTTCACAGATTTGTGCTTCACTTTGAGAGAGATGTTCAGGGATTACTCCCAGTTGTGCTTGACTGGTAAATATTGCTGTGAACAGTTTTGTTGTATTTAAAAGTCTTTTCTGGCATACTCACTTGAGGATGTAATTGTCCAGTAGCATCTAAATGCTCTTCTGCTGTAGTAAAGATCTTTGCGTACAGCATGGCCTAAAAAACACCTTCCTTTACACTCTGATTTTTAATGTTACTCCTTCTACTGTCTGATTTCCACCAAATTAATGATCACATTTGCAGATTATAAATATAAACATCTCCAGATTAACAGGTTTTGTGAGCCGATCATTGCTTCTGTAGCCCTTGAACACCACCTCTCACTGCATGTGAGAAACTAGAAAACAGTTACTTGCATGTTCATATTATTTCAAGTTTACAAAGACCCAGTGTTGCCATCTAGCCAATTATCTATGCTCAAATATAATGATTTATAAAATTCATTCGTGAAAGGAAAAAATGTTATTTCCTTCCATTAAAAAGTGGGATAAAGGAGAAGTAACCTAGTCTGTTTGAGAAACATGGGTCACTGAAGTATCCAGGGCTTTCTGTATTATATAAATTGTTATGGTCAAAATTTTGTGTATGTCTTCTGGAGTGGTGTATGAGGTTTTTTTTGTTTTTGTTTTTTAATGGAGAAAGAGTTGGTCTTTTGTTTTTGCGGTGATCTGCTCTTTCTGAATTTTTAGTCAACCTTACTTTCATGTGTATTTTGTGCAACTAATACTTGTTGTGAATGTTCATGGGAAATTGTTGGGAAATACAACTTGTCATGTTAAGGATAAAGTCCAAAGTGAACAGCAGATTCAGAAATACACAGCAGTTAACATACACAGACATTTCCATAGAAATAAACTTTAAAACAGTTAAGAGTAAAAAAATTGATAATTATTTTGATCTTGATATCTGTGTAACAGACTTAGTTTAGCAAAGCTCAAGAATTTCATTTTTCTTTCAGATGCAGCAACTGAACTCCACGTGTCCAATTCTAGACTCAGAGAAATAGAAAGTATTAATGCAGCACAGAAGTCAGAAGTAAGACATTTTGGAATACATTTACTATAAGTAATAAATAAAAATGATTGTATGGCTGGCCAAAACGAAATACTGCACTGAAGATGTTCATCCTTGTGAAATTCTGGAAACAAGGTGGCAGTGATGGTAGAATCTTGCTCTTTTCTTTGCTGGCTAACTGTCCTTACAGCTAGAGGGGCAAATTTATCCCCTGCGGTGTGCTGGGGCTTGGACCTTAGCGACCTAGTATTCTTTCCATTTAAAGTTTTAATACATTTTAACTGTTAAAGAGATAGGTGATTTTATATCTGACCATAAATGAAAGCAAATCTGGAATGCCTGTTTTTGTGCTTGACAGTGTATCTTTTATGGCAAGCTACAAAGTCTAGAGGTGATGCTCCCCAATACAGCATGCATTGCCTCCTGTATGGCCCTTTTGACATAGCTATAGATGCTCATGCTTTTTTACTCCAGCTTAGAAATTCTTTGTACTCATGTGGCAAGTATCTGTGTCCTTTTAGAAGGACCTGCTGCTTTTGTGATTTCGTCTGTAAAACAGCCACCTTCATCTGCTTTGTCTGCCTTTATGAGCAGAGTGAAGGCAGTAGGGTATACTGAGCTTTTGCGTGTCCTGTTTCTAGGCTCCTAGCATCTGCTGTTGGTCCCCCTCAGAGACAGGGTATTGAGTTAGATGGGCATTAGCTCTGATTTCTTCTGTGTCTGTTCTAAAATTCCACCTTCCAATGCTAATCATCATATGAAGAATAATTCAGCTCTGAAATTTTTCTTCTTGGCATTTAGGTCTGGTCACTACAAAGCTTTTGAGTGTAAAATAAAAGTTTGTGCTGTTTAAAACTGGAAAGTTTGAATGTGAAAATTATTTTGGGCCACATTAGGAATTACTTCTACAATGCCTTTTTTAGTAAAATAACATGAAACTTTTAAACTTTTTTTTAAAATTGTTTAACAACTTTCTGCTTTTCTAGTTCTGCAAGAATTAGTTGTTCAGAGCTTAACATCCATTTCTCATTTCTATTAGAATGAGAGACTGAAAAAAGTTTGTAGTGATTTAGAAGAAAAGCATGAATCAGCAGAGCTTCAAATAAAGCAGTTGTCTATAGAGTATCGAAATCAGCTACAGCAAAAAGAGGTATGATACAGAATAAAATTCTTGAGTAAGTATGTTCAAAAAATTTATGTATTATGTTGACTAGTATTTTGGTTTATTTTGTTTTGTATCTATGCCTTTCCACTGGAAGTTATGAATATACTGATAAGATTTCTTCGTTATTAGAGACTGAGAGACTAAGACATAAACTTCATACAATTCATATAATATAACCACAGCTACCAGAAGATAGATGAGGGAAATATCTTCAGAAATATTCTGTGTATATCAGAATTCGTGTCCTTTTCATTATCACTTTGGGAACGAATACTATTTTGTATTTCTAGTTTGGTTATCTTTGGTAAGGAAGTTAGCAGAGCAACAAGTACTCATTTGAAGCAATTATTTTTCTTGGTGAATTTAACTTATTTATCTTAAAGTGTACAGTTGGAATAGAGTTAACATTCATAAGTTAAAGAAGTTTATCTTTGTGATGTAAATGGATTAGCTCTGTGAACTACTGTGTAAATGTGAGTTTTCACAGCCTTTTAAGTTAAGAAAGTTGCTAATGTGCCAAGAATATCTCACAAGATAAGTTTTACCTCTGCTTTACTTATAAATGTATGTGGAACTAGAAGCAGCAGAATTGTAAGATGTATGAAATTCTGCTTGTTAAAAATACAGATGTTAAAGGAAAATAGTATGTGTCTAATTTGTGTGATATGGAAAAGGACATTTGTAATATTCTGGAATGTGGAGATAATATAAATATTTTGAGTAACATACAGCTTAATTTTCATATTTTCAAATCATTCTTGAAGATTTTAATTTATTATACAACTTCTTAGTCTGAACTTGTTAGCTGAAAAATCAACAAAAATCTTCAGTAAATTATGGTAAGATGGCATGGGTGGTTTGGTTCAAAACATTAAAAAGGGGTGGTGTAGAATATAAATTGACTCATACTGATTAATTAAAATGCATGATGTTCTGCATATTCAGGTGGAAATCAGCCATCTAAAAGCTAGACAGAATGCACTGCAGGAACAGTTGCAGAAGGTACAGACAGCTGCTCAGTCAGCACAGTTGGGAGCTAGTGTTTTGCCACCAACTACTACAACAGCTTCCTTTGTTCCAGTGGTTAGACATTCCTCAGGTTTTCAAGATGATGACATGGATTTTGGAGATATAATCTGGTCACAGCAAGAAATAAACAGATTGTCCAATCAAGTTTCTAGACTTGAATCTGAGGTCGAACACTGGAAGCAGATTGCGCAGGTGAGTCATTCACCACCTCCTCCTCCCTCTCTGTGCCTCTGGATTAGTGTCTTCAGGACCTTCAGCATTCCTTCAGTGTGTTATTTTATTTTATATTTTCAAGTTTTATAGAATCAACATGATTTGATGAAAGAGGTGAAAGAGTCTTTTGGTCTCCGTTGACTGTGTGGTTCCTGACACATTGAGCACACTGAGTGACTTTGCCAAACGCTTATTGAGAATCCATTTAAGTATGATCTGTTGAGTTAGGAAAAGCATTCCATAAATACTGATCAGAAATATTAGTACTCCTTCAGTGTTTACTTTTTATGTAGCTTTTAGAAAATACTCCTCTTCCTGGAAATGCTTTTCATTGTTTATTGACAGCACAGTATTGCTCAAAGTGGTAGTTAGATGTTTGCGTATTATTTTTCCTCACTCTTTTCTCACTGCTTGATATGCCAGTTACAACATTTGGTCTGCTAAGACAAGAAAGAATAGAATCATTCAAGCTGTTGTTGATGTGAGTCATTATTTCTCAAGCTGTTGTCTGATATCCAAGATACTACTTGGTCCACGTGGAATTACCGAAGTAAAATGAAACAACCATGTTATCTTATTAGGTGTGACAGTTACCCACTTCCTCCAATCAAACATTTACACATTTGTAGGTTGTGGAGGTGGAGAGGAGTGGAAAGTGTAAGATGTTAGCATTAAAATTACTGTTTTTTTTTTTTTTTTTTTTCCTGAGCAAAGTTACTCTAGCTTTGAACTTTGTTTTATGTTAGTAATCCTGATCTTAATATATCATGGTAAACACTGGCTGCTTTGCTTTCTGCCTTCAGTTATCCTGTCAATGAAGTATTTACATGAAAAATGTTTTACACATGGAGATGGTATTTTTCTTTTTTTCCCTAGCCTTCCAAAGGGCAAGGAGCAAGTGATGCAGAACAAAGTGAAGTCTGTAAACTGCAAAATATCATTAAGGTAAGGTGATAACTTTGACAAGCCAGTCCCCTCTCATCCTGTATTCTTGAAGGTTTGTGTGAAGCAAGGCTTTCACAAATCAGGTTGAGATTTGTAGCACTGGTACTTGAATTTTTTTCTATAAATAATTGTGGGGGTGGAGGGTACTTAACTGTATTGCAGTCTGAAATGTTGCTATGTTCTTTCAAAATGATTAGATTTGTTTTGAAATCTAGGGGAAAGAACCTTTATGCAACTTGCTGAATACAGTACTTAAAAGGGTGATGTTGGTGTCTCTAGGGGCAGTTAATGTTCAGAAACAGTTGATAACTTGTGATAATGGTTTTAGATACCCAAAATACTTTTTACCTGCATTCTCAGAAATACCTTAACACTTTTTTAGTTTAAGAAATAAATACAAATTTGCATGGCATACTTGAAGGTTATTAAAAGGTGTTCTGCTATATCCACTTTCAATGACTTAGGCAGTCTTTAGAGATTACAATTTATTACTTGCTGTTGTGCACAACAGTTTTTTAATATTAAAAATACAAGAAACAGCCTCTTCTACGAAAAAATATTTTAACTTACTTGGAAAAGTTTTTCTTCTGTTTCTTGCTTAAGGTTGTGTACTGAATTTTAACATTCTGTTTATCTAACAATATTTCTAGGAACTCAAACAGAATTTAAGTCAAGAAATAGATGAACATCAGCATGAACTTTCAGTATTGCAAGATGCACACAGACAAAAACTAACAGAGATAAATCGTCGACATCGGGAAGAGTTGAGTGAATATGAGGAGCGAATTGAAGAACTTGAGAATCAGCTACAGCAAGGTGCTTATTACCACATGTGTTTTTGATTTTATTTTCTGCTTTAATTTACAGTGAAGTCTGGTTAAAGTGTAAAATATGTGTATTATGAGCAGCATAGTACATGACAAATACATGATACTTATAAATCTGAATTAAACTTCAGCACAGCTGAAGTTCGTGCTTCACACGCATATTCTAATATCCCAAACACTGTACTTGGGTTGAATGCTGGAATAATAGCATTTCAGTGTCTAACGTCTATCGAGACAGTCTTTTTATTTTTATTTATATTAAATTTTATTCCCTAAATTCTACACTTACATATTTTTTTGAGCTAAATATAGAGGTAGAAGAGATGTGCAGTGCTGAAGACAAGAAGATTTCAACACAAAAATAGTTTTGTTGAGAATTTGTCTGTACCAGTTGATTTGAGCTCCTAACTTGCAGCACGGACCATGCAGTTCCCTATGGTGTGGCTAGATTGTAGAAATGCAGTAATTGTCATAAGATGCTTTTCATTGTGTCTTACAAGTCCTTCATAATACATAAAACACAGTCTTGTCAATTAGGTCTCCTTTAGGGATTTCTTTGCACAAATACACATCTTAAAAAGGGTGTGGGGGTGGGGGAACTTAAATACCTATAAGCCTATAATTTGTGAAGTCTTAACTTTGATTTCTAAACAGTGCATATTCTCAAGTAAGCCTAAGACCTTGAAGCAGATTAAAAAAACCCCACACTATTGTATCTGTAAAGATCTGCTAGCAAAAGTGCCTTGTATATGGGAAATATTTTACTGTCTGACAGCCATCAATAAATGAAATAGTGATTTTGCATCAAGGTGGCTTGTCCTTTGGTAAACTAGGAAACTTCTTATCCTGGTTACTTAGCTTCTGTCACTTTCGCTACATTTTCTTGTCAAGCATATTTTAATTTGAAGTTGATCAGCTTGCACCTTGTAGCTTCTGTCTTTCAAAATTGTTTTGAGCCAGTGGTGGGTATCTGAAGTTGTTTTTCTGATCACTCATATGGATGACACTACTTTAAATGTTAATAGGTATATTAAAAAGTTGTATGTGGCAATCATATCTCTGTTTCAGGAGAAGGGTAGGAAAAAGTGACTTGAGTAAAAGACCTACAGGACTTGAAAGATCTACAGAGCTGGTTTTGCTTAGTATTAAGTGAAAAAAAAAATATATATAGTGCATATATATATGCTTATATATATATATGAAGTATTGGTTTTTAAGTATTATTTTTTTTCCCTTTTAGATGGCTTAAGCACTGATGCCACAGATGATTCTAAAATTAGTGAACAGAAAAGGAATACTCAGGCTCCAGATGCTGGAAAAGCAGCAGACCTGCATATTATAAGGAACCTGGAAGATGAAATACAAAAATTAAATCACAAACTGTCTTCTGCCAAAGAAAAAGAAAGAGCTCTTCTGAAGGAGCAAGAATTGATTAAGACAGAAAAAATCCAAATAGCACAAGAATATGAAAGTCTAAAATCTGATTTTAGTAAGCTTCAAAGTTCTGTTGCAGAGCATGATGCTCCCTTGAAAGAACAGAAGTTTGTATCCAAGACATCACTTCCAGAAGATGTTGTCAGATTACAGCAAGCACTGTTAGGTATGAAGGTTGTTTGTGTGTTAATCATGTCCTCACAGGTTTCCGTTCTTCACGCTCAGAATTTATTTTTAAAAGATGTAACTGAAAAATGTTGTTTTAGCAAAGCATTAACTACTCAGGTGAGGGCAACAGAGAAGGAAAACATAGTTAGGACTATTTTGATTATTGTAGGGGTTTCTGTCAGTTGGTAGACACTTACTTAGCTAATCAGGATTTATCTTTCTTTAACTGTAAATATTTCTGAATAGAAGTTTTCTTCAAATTCTAGAAGTACATTTTTTATTGTGTGTCTATAGGCAGGCTGATGCTAGTATCTTCTCTAAGAGACAATGCAATATATCTGTTGTACAAGTGTATCTGTATTTAGAATATCTTTTAATACTGTGCAACTATTACGCTGCACTACCAAAGTGTTCCTAATGTGGGTTCAGTTTTAAAATTAGCACTGTACTTTGTGGTAGTGATATTGGTAGTGCATATGAATGTTCTACAGCATTGACTCCTAAAAAATACAAACCATCATAAAAGAGCGTGGAATGCTTCTCCCTTCTGGGCAGTGGAGCTATGTTGGGGGCAAGGTGGGAAAATTGTCTGTTGTAGTTTGTAGCACACTATTTTTTTTTCCTTTTTTCTTATAGAGGCAGAAAAAGAAATAGCAAGACTTTCAAGTTTAAATCAGGTAAAACCATTTGAAAACTTAACCCAAAATTGCTCACAGTAATTGGGAAACCAGATTCTTGACACTGTAAATTTTTTTTCAAGGATTTCATGCTTCTCTTAACTGGTCTTGTAATTGAGGAAATTAAGTTAACTTTGTAATTACATATGGAAGTAGTGAAAATAATATATTTGGATTTTGTGAAACCCCACAGCCTAATATGTTAAAGAAAGCCGGTGGTGTTCCCCCTATCACATTATTATGTAAGCTGCTCTAACATCCAGTTCTATAGTAGTAATTGAACATGGACTTGAATTATTACATAAGTATTATCTTAGATACTGTAAAACTATGTTCATGTCATGTATGTATTTCTCAGCATTTGTTAACACAGTCTGATGACAAGTAGTACTATTTAGATGTTTACAATCCTGTTTTGAAACATTTCCTTGTTTAAGTACTAATTTGCACTTTTTTTTCATTTGATTTTATAGGCTGGCAGTTTCACTGCTATGGGGAAGGATATTCCAGCACTTATGCCAGATCTACAGGTTCTTAAAGAAGAAAATGTAAAGCTGAGAAAAGAGAAGGTATGTATTTTAGTTTTTCCGGACTGTGTTTAAATATATTGTGCAATATGGATAAAGCGTTAAAATATTCTGAAACCCGTACTAAAAAAAAAAAATGTTTTTATTCCTATTCTAAATATATTATTACCTGATTATTGCAGTTGGGTGAACAGATCAGTCAAGTTATCTCAACATACGGTTATCTTCCGTTTTTTATTATTACACGTCTTTCAGTTCGGGATTGTTAGGGAGCTGTGTTTTGCGTAAGATAAATATATTTCACTTACAATTTTATAGAATTGGTTCTTGTTCTAAGTATTCTGAATTAATTCCTTACATTATAATCAAGGATTTCAGAATCACTGGCATTGAATGGTACTCTGTAAAATCTGTCATTTTTTCACATCTTCTCTCAATCCACATAGCCATGTTTCACTGTAGATACTTTGATTAGTTCTGTTTGTTTGCTTGTTTTCCCAGCTGCAATAACACTACATTCTATCTTATTCACTAAGCAGTGGACCATATAGTCTGTATGGAACATAGCCTTAGCTCATAAACCCTAGGTTGAAGGATTTCACTTACTTTGTTTCCAGATGGTTGTTCTAATGGTATTTTTTCATAGGAATTTCTTCAGGTGTTCTTGGTTAAAACTTGCCTTCCCAATGTGCAGTGTAATATGTTGAGGGTATCTCTGAGATCTTAAGTGGGAATGTGCACTTCAGAGATAGATGTAATGTCACTTGTCAGACCATGGCTTGTTTCTGTGCAGAAACCTACATATGGCACCGCTAACATTTGTCACTGTGTTTGTTATGAGTGTAGATAAAGACTTCACAAAAAAGGATGTTTAATTGGGATGATATTCATGTAGGCCTAAGGGTTCTGTATAAAAAATAACTGCTTTAATTGTTTAAGAAACAGTCTGAAATCTAAATTTCAGTAAGCCGAAGTCTAATATTTTTTTGTTTGCTCCTTCACCTTAAGGAAGAACTTCAGAAGGAACTGATAAAAGCACAAGATAAAACAGAGAATATTCTTCCTACATATCCTGAGGATCAGAATTCAGAATTAGGTCAGTTAAGACAAGATTTGGAAAGAAAAGAGCATGAATTAAATGAAAGTATTGCTGAAAGAGAAACCTTAATAGCAGAGTTGGAAGAACTGGACAGGCAGAACCAAGAAGCTACTCAGGTAAAAAAAAAATATATATATATACACACACACACACACACATATATATATACACACATATATACACACACAGATATATATCTGTGTGTGTGTATATATGTGTGTATATTATATATATGGAATGTATACATTTTCCTGTGTGAATAAAGGAATTACAGGACCTTTCCTCTGCCAAAAGAAAAGCTGATGCAAAATTCTGAATTGCAACAAAATTATTTGTTACTCTTTACCTTTTGTCAGGTTTAGGTTAGTTCAAAGTAGTTCAGCTACTTTGTTACAAGTTCTTCATACTGTGAGCACTTCTGGAGCAAAGGAGGTCACTAACAGTATGTAATCAAAATCTATGTTGATCATTTGTTGCTGCCCAGATACAACTAATGGTTAAACCTAAAACTGCAAGGCATATTTTTCCAATATTGCTTACTTCGTGGAATTGAGCATTTAAAATCCTTTCCTATAAAATGAAATCTACCACTGTTTTTTTTTTGTGTGTGTGTTTTTTTTTTTTTTTTTTTTTTTTTAAAAAAGTTGTTATATCTATTTAGTGTCTGTTTTTAAGTAATGGATATTTGCTGCATAGTAGCTTTAACTGCCCTGGCGAATGTAGACATTTAATGTCTTTCTGTATGTCTTGATTTGTGTGGTTAGAGATTTTGGGGTGTAGTTATGATGGTGTTTTTCCCTGAAATGCAGTTTATTCCTATTTAAAGTGTTTTTAAGTAATTTGGCAATGACTACTTGATACTATTTGTCAGCTTTGTTTTAGGTAAAGATCTTCCTTTTGAATCCATTTTTATTATTTTTGTAGTGCAAAGGATAACAATGAAAGAATTCCAGTGTTCTAGTGATTCTTCTTTCCTGATGAATTCTCGTTTGTGTTCATTTTAGCATATGATTACATTGAAAGAACAGCTGTCAAAGAATACAGAAATGGATACTGCCATGAAACAGCTGAAAAGTGACATAGACTTTGAAAGAAAGAAGGTATCAAAGCTAGAAGTTGAGAAGATGGAAGCTATTAAGGAGTTAAATAGTCACAAAGAAAAACTAAGCCAATGTTCATATGCTCTTAATGATTTACATATAAATAAGCAGCAGCTTCAAGATAATATTAAAGATCTACAAGAACAATTAAGGAAAGCCCAGGACTGTAACTTGCATAGTAAAAAAGAAATTACAGATTTGCAACAGAGACTAAAAGAAAGAGAGGAGGAACTTTCTGTATCCTTGAGCCAAGTAACAGAAAAAATGAATCAGAAACCTAACTACAGTTGTCAAGATCCGATCCTTGCAGAGAGAGACGTAGAAATTGCAAAACTACAGAATGACATTTCAGAATATAAGCAACTAAAGGAAAGCTTGGAGAAATCTGTGTTTGACCTCAAACTGGAAAACGAAAAGTTGCTAACAGCCTGCGAAGAACTAAAACAGCAGCTAAGTGATGCAGTTTCAGAGAAGAGTAAAGTTTCATTAGAAAAAAACACTGTCACGGAGGCTTTGAAAATGGAAAAGAGACAACTGGAAGCTGAATTAAGCCAGACTGAAAAACGGCTGTTGGAACAAGCACGCAAGTATGAGCAAACTCTTGAGGAATTATCAAATGCACGTCGTATGGACACCAGCACATTGCAGCTCGAGCATGAGCGCCTAGTTAAACTCAATCAGGAGAAAGACTTCAAGATTGCAGAACTCAAAAGGAGCATTGAGCAGATGGAAGCTGACCACCAGGAAACAAAAGAAATGTTGACTACCAGTTTAGGAGGACAGAAGCAGTTGACAGAACTCATAAAAGAAAAAGAGGTATTTATTGAAAAATTTAAAAATCAAGCCTTACAGGTACAACAAGAACTTGAAGAATATATTAAAGATTCAAAAAAGCAGGATGTCTTAAAACAAAGCTTAGAGGAAAAAGACAAAAGTCTTGCTGTTATGAAGGAAGAAAATAATCACTTGAAAGAAGAAATTGAACGTCTTAAGGATCAGCAAAGTAGGACTCTACCTGTGGTTGAGCCTAAAACTCTAGATATTATTATTGAACTTGAAAGTGAGGTAACACAGTTGAAAGTGATAAAGAATAATCTTGAAGAGGAAATAGAAGTTCTCAAAAAAACAATAGAAGAACAGAATCAAAAAACAGTGCAACTTCAGCAGTCCTTGCAGGAGCAAAAAAAAGAAATAGATGAGTATAAATTTCAGCGGGAACAAATGAATGTTACACATGAAAGACTCTTCTTGGAGAAAGATGAGGAAATAAAAAACTTGCAGAAAACAATTGAACAAATTAAAACTCAGTTGCACAAAGAGAGGCAGGTTATTCGGACTGAGTCCACTGATCTCTTTCAGGAAACAAAAGTTCAGACACTTAATGGAGAAAATGGAAATGAAAAGCATGACTTATCTAAAGTTGAAATTGAAAGACTAGTAAAAGGTATCAAAGAGAGGGAGTTGGAGATTAAGCTTTTAAATGAAAAGAATGTTTCTCTAAGTCAACAAATTGATCAGTTGTCCAAAGATGAAGTCGGCAAACTCACTCAAATCATTCAAGAGAAAGACTTACAAATACAAGCTCTCAACGCTAGAGTTTCCTCAGCTTCCTACAGGCAGGATATTCTTTGTCTTCAGCAGCAGCTGCAAGCTTATGTCATGGAAAGAGAACAAGTGCTAGCAGTTTTAAGTGAAAAGACAAGAGAAAACAGTCAGTTAAAAACAGAGTACCATAAGATCATGGATATAGTAGCTGGTAAAGAAGCAGCTTTAGCAAGATTACAAGAAGAGAATCAAAAGCTATCCAGTAGATTTGAAAATAGTAGTCAAGACATGTTTAGGGAAACTATTCAGAATTTATCCCGTATCATTCGAGAAAAAGATATTGAAATAGATGCTCTAAGTCAAAAATGCCAGACCTTGCTGACTGTCTTGCAGGCATCCAGTACAGGTACTGAAAATGGGTCGGGAGGTGTTAACAGTAATCAGTTCGAGGAACTTTTGCAAGAGCGTGATAAACTAAAACAACAAGTGAAGAAAATGGAGGAGTGGAAGCAACAGGTGATGACCACAGTTCAGAACATGCAGCATGAGTCAGCTCACCTCCAAGAAGAGCTGCAGAAACTCCAGGCACAAATTTCAGTGGAAAGTGATAGTAATTCAAAGTTGCAGTTAGATTACAGTGGCTTAATCCAGAGTTATGAACAGAATGAGAAAAAGCTGAAAAGTTTTAGCCAGGAGTTGGCACAAGTGCAACACAGTATAGGACAGCTGCATAACACCAAGGATCTCCTCCTGGGAAAACTTGACTTGGTAACACCGTCTGTCACAGTAGCTTCTTCTACTGTTTCACAGCCTTCGGGAGTTCAGCACAGTGTTGCTGAGGTGCTCAGTGATGAATTTAAACTCCTCCAGAGGGAACTGGAACAACTGAAAAAAAAGTTGCAAGAAAAAGATGCAACTATTAGGACTCTTCAGGAAAACAATCAACGATTATCTGATTCTGTGGCTACAGCATCAGAACTTGAGAGAAAGGGCCAGGAAGAAAATGATTCAGAAATGAGGCAGATCAAAGAAAAGCATGATGTTTTACAGAAGTCACTTAGGGAAAAAGACATACTGATTAAATCTAAAAGTGATCAGTTACTTTCTGTGAGTGAAAATCTTAGTAACAAAGAAAATGAAAATGAGCTCTTAAAGCAAGCTGTGACTAATCTTAAAGAAAGAAATCTAATTTTAGAAATGGATATTCGAAAACTGAAAGAAGAAAATGAAAAAATTGTTACAAGATGTAGGGAAAAAGAAACAGAATTCCGGGCACTTCAGGAGACTAATATGCAATTCTCAATGATGCTGAAAGAAAAAGAATTTGAATCCCACTCAATGAAAGAAAAAGCTCTTGCTTTTGAAATACTGTTAAAAGAAAAAGAACAGGTATGTGTATTCTTATTTATGAATTTCTTATTTAAATAAGTCACATAGTAATAAATTTTCATTTAAATATAAACACCAAGTATTTGCTAGAAAGAAGTTTTTTTTCTCATCCGTCATTGTATTACACTAGAAAAATTAATTGCTTAATTGCTTAATTAACTCAATTGCTTAATATTTTGTTTATTAAATATCCTGGATTATGTTTAGTGCATGTTCCTCAAATTTTGTAGAGGCCAGCAGAAGTAATTTCCTCATATGCTTTCCTCTAGTGTCATTTCCATATGGTGATTCCACAATACCCCTGTGACAGATGATGTTTCACAGCATTTGTTCCTGTGAAATCAGTGGGTTTATGTATCCTCATTTTATGGTTAGAGAAACTCCACTGCAAAAGCTGAGAGACTAAGGGATTCTCAGAATGAATGTCAGGATACTTCATAATGGTTTCTTTATAATCATTTGGCTCACTGCTCTAATATAAATTGCCATCTCTTTGGAGCATTTTCAGATTACTTTACCAAATAAACCTGCAGTGTAAGGTACTTGAGAAAACAAGCAACAAACTCTTTGACATGCTATAGGCAGAAATTTTTTTTCATGCAGGTTCTACTTAGAAAGCTTTAATATAGTTAACTCTGTTCACAGTTGCCTTTTTTGCTCTTACCCTCTAAATAAATACTGTAAATTTGCAATGATGAAAGCTTTATTGTTTTCAAGTATAGTATTCAGCAAAAATATATGTGCATATGCACTTTTTGAAATAATACGCCAATGCTTTTTTTCAGTTGATAAAGACCATTCAGCTTGTTGGATATTTTTGTTTTTTTGTTTGTTTGTTTGTTTGTTTTTTAAGTTCATAAGTAGTAAGTAGTTAGCTGACATACCCAAGCTTCTCCTTTATGTGTTAGTGTAAAGTTACAAATTGCATTTAAATAGTAAAATTATTTTGTTGAAAATAGACATCTGAGAATGTGGTGGACATTTCCTCTATTCATTAAAAGTTTATATTTTGGCGTTAGGTCATCTGTGTTTATTCTTGAGATTTCTTTGTACGTTTAGTCCTCTTAAGCTGGGACAAAGTGACTTGCCTAGGCTAATGCTTCACACATGTATGCTGTAGTAAGCATATCACAGATTGCAAACATGGAAGAAAAAATGAAATTTTTAAGTATGAAGGTACCTGAAATGCAAAAGACTGATAGATATCTGTTCACTGCAATCAATTAACACAATATATCTGCATAGTGTCTTTCGAAATAACTTTTGGTTTGCCTGTTAACATGCAAGTGAAATAACTTCAAAATAGTATCTTTTCTGACTGTATTTTTCTGCTGTAGGGTTATGGGTCTTGCCTTTAGTACATCAGTAATGTTTTTAGAGTAAATTCTTCTGTTCATACACTGCCTCTTTGGGGAAAAAAAACCTTAAAATGTTATTTTTGCTTGTTTGCTTCTTCAACAGGGCAAGACGGGGGAGTTGAATCAGCTGTTAAATGAAGTTAAATCCATGCAGGAAAAAGCTGTTACCTTTCAACAAGAGAGAGACCAAGTTATGGTAGCCCTCAAACAGAAGCAAATGGAGAGCAGTGCCCTGCAGAGTGAGGTACCCCCCCCCTAATAATTTGTAAAATATAAAAATGAGTAAGAAAAATAGTATATAAGACTTTCTTATAAGGATGATTTTTGGTAGCACTAACTTATATAAAGCCTTTAGAATCAATATGTTCAATTTACTTTAAAGGAGCTATTTTATTTTTGCTTACGTTGCTTTTATGAGAGGTGTTACTACAAGCAGCTTAAGGTACTTTCTACACAGATGCAGCATCTGCGTGAGAAAGAGCAGCGCCTAAATCAGGAACTGGACAGACTGCGAAATCACCTTTTGGAAATGGAAGACTCCTACACACGTGAAGCTTTAGCTGCAGAGGATAGAGAGGCCAAACTAAGAAAGAAAGTCTTCGTTTTGGAAGAAAAATTGGTATCCTCATCTACTGCGGTGGAAAATGCCAGGTAGTCTTTTTATCTCTCTGGTAATGGGATTATCTGTACACGTTACTTAACTGCGATGGCACTGATGGCTTCATTGTAATGAATCAGCCTTCTAGAACATGCTGAGCACTTGAGAAGAGGAAGAAATGAGCTCTTGTTACTCTCAGTCAAGATGATGGTTTGATATGCTTTGCCAAAAGAGTATTTGTCCTTCTTGAAGCAGCTAGAAATCTCAGCTATTTGACAGTGCTTAAAACCAGAAGCAATAAAAAGTGCTGCAGGTTATCGGTTTAGCTGTTTGTCAAATGCATTATATTGTATAGAAGACAGACCTAACCAACTTTACAGTGAAGGCTTTATTCACCACAGAGAATTTTAAACACCTGGATATGCCTGTGATGCTTTGTTTATTGCCTTGGAAACAATTACACATCCTCATTTCATACCTAGTAACATAGACACTGCAAAGTCCTGTAAAACTTTTTTTATCAAATAAGATACATCGAGGTTCTCATGCACAGCAGAATCTGGGAAACTAAAGCCATTTTTTTTCTATTTATATGCCACAAACCTATTTTTCAGCTAAAATAATGAAATCTTGAAAATACAAATTGCTGAGTGCATGTCTTGATTTTGTTTCAGTTACTTTAATGAAATGCTGAAATGCTTTCTGAAAATAAAAACCTTTTATTCATTAAAATATTTCTAAATTCTTCATCAAAAATACTTGTGAAATATCTTTCAACAATTTCAGAAAGCCTATTTCTCACCTGGTACGCACTGTTGAAACATACTCCTTATAGTGAAAGACTGACATGGGTTTAAATCAGGTACACTGTGCCACGCAAAGATAAATGAGGTATTCGTTAGTCATTGTGGAGCTAGATATACTGAAGTCTTGAAGACTGACTTAATTGAAAATTGATAAAACTAGCAAGATGTGGGTTCTATCTTTGTGAAAGTAGCTTTACAGTAAGCAACCCAATTGAGCAAGCCAAACAAAAATTGCTTTTTGTTTTGTGTTGTTCTTATAAAGCACCGAAAGCAAAAGTGACTCTTATTTTCTGATTGCTGTCTTAACCAAACTTATTTAAAATGTGTGGGGGGTTTTTTGTTTGTTTTCTTTTTTTAACATCAAGAATCATAAAAAATGCTTGCCTTCATTTTTGTAAATTGAGCTAAAATTAACTACAGGCTAATCTTACTGCAGAAATAAAGTTTTTCTGTGTTGATTTCTGTCAACTTCATTAAAAAATGTATTTTATTTTTATGAAGTCATCAAGCTAGTATGCAGGTTGAGTCTTTGCAAGAACAATTGAACCTGGTCACCAAGCAGAGAGATGAAACTGTGCTACAACTGACCATCTCCCAGGACCAAGTGAAACAGTATGCACTGTCCCTGGCCAACCTGCAGATGGTACTAGAGCAATTCCAACAGGGTACGTTTTGTTATGGAATACCGAAATTAAAGATCATAGTAAGTGTTTTTTAGACAAGATTATTAATGTTTTGGTGCTTTTCAAATATTAGTTACTTGTTTTTATTTATGGTGACCTACCTTCAGAATCTTTTGTCTTTAAACCAAACTTCAGTAAAATTGACTCCATGAAACTAATGGCTGCATGTGATAATTCCACTGTAAGGTTTTACAACAGTGTATGTCTAAACAAAGAATAAAATATTGTGAACTAAGAACTTCTTACATTTTGTATTTTTTTCTAATCATTTAGAGGAAAAGGCCATGTATTCAGCAGAGCTAGAAAAACACCAAAAACAGACTTCAGAATGGAAGGAAAAAGCTGAGAAGTTGGAAGAACAAGTTGCATCACTGCAGGTGGGCTGAGTAATACTCTCTGAAATTGAAGGCTAATTTTGTGTGTGTGTGTGTGTGTGAAGGGAGTTGGGTTTTTCTTTTTTAAATACTGTGTTGAATGTTGTTATTTTAAGAATATGTGAAATTATGTTATTGGTCCCTTTTCTGGAAGGAAGAGGACTAACAGGTGGCCAGGAAGGCAGCATTGCTCCGCTCAACATCCATTTCCTGTGAAATCTTGCAGTCTACTTACTTTATAAGGGTTTGAAGTCTCTGCAGCTGTCATGTTCAATGTGTGTTACATTGACGTAGTTGTGATAGTCACTTTCTTTCTCATGTTGTACCTTTTGTCTTGGTTTTTTTTTTTTTTTAGGAAAATTTAAAAGAAGCAAATGCTGCACTGGATGCAGCATCAAGGCTTACTGAGCAGCTGGACTTCAAAGAAGAGCAGATTGAGGAGCTTAAGAAAGAAGGTAACTGTCACTTTTCTCTTTTTGTAGAGTATTCCAAGGAACTAAAGGCACAAAGTAGTATTCCTAGAAACCAGCTCTCGCTTTTATGAGAGAGTAATGAGAGTCTTGCTGGAGTTCTGTAGTCACAGCTCAGCCCTGACCTCTAATTTTTGCCTGCAAAGTTTCCTTGAACCAAAAGTGAAAGTTAGTTTTCCATGGCTAGCTGTGTGGCAGTTATATTATGTATGTAATGTGGTATAAATGGACCAGCAGTGCTGAGTACTGAGGAAATGTTAGGCTGCTTTTTTTTTTGTCTCTACATAATGTCTTCTTTCCCTATTTTTTCTCAACTCTTCCTGCTTTTGTTTTTTCTTCTTTATTTCTGTGAGTTGCCATATTTCCTTATTGCTGTAGTATTCTCTGTTATGCTTTCCCTGAGCACATGGGGTAAATGTAAACCTGGAGGAAAATTCTGACTTGTTTGTGAAGTTTGAGGAGCAGCTCTCCAGAGGAGGTTACAAAAGCAGAGATATACTCTTCTTCTGCAGTTACGAAACAGCTTTGTTTGCTGTTGAGAAATTTTGGGGTGAGCACCTTTTATTAGGGCTTACCGAGGGAGTTGCCTAGAAAATCTTTTCTGCCGAATGCAGTGATGACCTTTGCTATGAACATATTCAATTAATTATTACTTATCATTACAAAAAAAGTAAGTAAAAGTCTTACTCTTGACATATATACATAAATCTGTAGACACTCCCATAAGCATCCATTTTTAAGCAGACTTTCTTGGGACTGGATAGTTAATGTGAAGTCATTTGAAAATCCTCAACAAGTTCAGCGAGACCTCTACAAAATTGTCATGCTGTGGCTTTTACTACATAATTGAATGAGTGTTTACTTTGGTAAACACATCATAGGAGTGTTCCCTGAATTCACAGTCTGAACTTTACAAACTAAGTTTCAATTTGTTATATGAGTCTGTCACTAGTTACTGGTTTTGTTAGTGGTGGGGTTTTTTGTTTGTTTGTTTACTATATCTGTGTATTATAGATGACTTGTAAATATCCCACTGCAAACATTTACAGCAAAAGTTTAATCTTTAGAGGTTAAATCTTGATCTTAGAACTTTGTGTATCAAAGCAAGAGGAGGAATGTGTTAGTGAGTTTGAACTTTGAGAGAAAACTGGATCTCCATGTTTTATCAAACTTTGTTGTATTGGCAAATGATTTTGACTTCAAAAAAACTCCTTTGAATAAAGAAAACAACACTTTAATGTTGTTGTAGTATAAATCATAATTTTTATTGAAAAAGGAGACAACTCTGTTTTCTCTATTTACACAAGAAAACATATAATGGGTTATTGAAAATCGGCCAAATACATTCCCAGACACAGTTTTGCTGGCCAAACCTTTTGAAGGATTTCTTTATGGATTTTTTTGGCAGGCAAAGTGATTTTAATAGAAAAGTATAAAATGTACCAGATGCACTTCTCTAGATTGCCATAAATGGTTAACAAATTATTGGAGATTGTTGTAAATGTTTGGTTTACAGGAGTCCATGCTGAATTTTGGCTTGGGTCTTTTTTGTTATTCAGTCTTTCTACTCAAACAAGCTAAACGTTTAAGTCCCTTTCAGCTATTGCCTATTTTCTTCTATTTTAGAAGAAAATAATTTTAAAAATACAAGGTTAGTAGTCACGGTGTGGGTGAATGTACCCCTAATTTAATTGTCATTAGATCCTCTTTGTCTAAAGTATTCTCCCAGAAGTAGTAGAAAATGCTTAGCAATAACATTTTGCTTTAAAATTGTCAATAGATCTATTTTAAAATTCATTATGAGAATAAAAATTGTACCGGAAACTACTTGTTGTCTTGCTGTGTAGAATAAATAATAGCAACAGCGTGAGATTTACTTGAAGCTTAGTTTCAGATGCTGTTTATCTTCTTGTGGCATTAGGAATTCAACTTTTTTCTTCCCTTTTGTGCTGTGGAAGACCCAAATAATAAATCAACTTACTGGTATGCTCTGACAACTGTCATCCTTCCCTAAATATATTACAGTTATTTTCCTTCTAGCTTCAAGGTTCTGTTTAACCACACTTACAAAATAGACTGTTTTTAAATATCTTCAAATCTTAAAAGCATGGATTCATTCTCCAGTACCTCACTCTGGTGTTTTGAGAGCAAGGAGTGCTCAAGAGCAGTCACGTTATTGGAATGGGTTTCAGTGCATATGGATGTCGTTGTTACGGGATATGCTGTTGTATAGTCTGGGTAGCTTGGTTTCTTAACCTCCTTTGAATGGAGAGCTTAATCCTTATACTCCTTGAATAAGGATTTTCCCAGCCTGACACTGTTTAATTTCTGTCTGCTCTGGGCTCTCTAAAATTCATGTTTATGAGGTAAAGTATTTATAAAGATGTTGCAGAGTTTGCTTGGTTCCTTGGCGTATACCAGTGTTGCATTTCTTACCGTAATCAGGAACGAAGAAATGCAGCAGCACCCCTGGGCTTTGTGAGCTGCAGGATAAGGATATTATGCTTGAAGTGTGAGAAGCCAAGGAGCATGTTGGTGGCTCTGAGCAGGGGCAGGGGAAAGGTGCTCAACAGAAGAGAGCCCAAGCAAGGCACTGAAATTATAGGCCCAGCCTGCAGTTCTCCTGAGAAACTGGTGTACTCCTAAGAGCTGAAAAGTTTGAGAAACCTACCTATAAACTAGGCAAAATAGAACTTAGGAAAGTTGAAGATTTATTATTAAAATATAGTGTTGTTAAATACTCTATTGAGCCTGAAAATGGAGATGTGGTATCTTGAAATATTCTGTGGGCATTTGGAAGGTAAAAGGGAAAGGAAGAAGCATGTGCTAAGGGCTCTATTTTCAGGTGAGAGTATGCTCTGATAATTGTTTTGGTCTGTAACTTAGGTGGTCCATTGTAAATAATGCGATTGGGTAGGCAAGAAGATCTAATTTGGGAGGCAGTGCCCAGAAAAAAATATAAAAAAAACCCAGAAACTTTACTGTTTCTCAGAATTTTGCGGAGCTCTGGAAACAGCAATAAGCTCTGGAGTCCAGAAGAGCACTCTCACTTCTGCAGGGCACTGATGTCCTTTCGAACTAATGGTCCCTCTTGCATTTTTTCAGTCAAGAGGTAAAATTGCACTTGGGATCTATTGCAGCAGCTCTTTACATCATTAGTTAACATTAGTGACCGTTTAGAAGATGGTCACTAACCATCCAGTTTTAACTTTTGGAACTGCCTCCAGGTAGGAGCACTGAAGTCAAAAGACCTGACAACATGGAGTTTGGTCAGGTTATGAAAAAGGATTGCAACCACAGCTGATCAAAAGCTCCTTCCCAGCCCTTTGTCACATTGGTGACAGCTCATCAGTTCTGCAGCAGTTTTACCTTCTACATGATGATGTATTTTGCATTGAATATTGCTCTAGAAATTTCAAGTTATGAATTAACAATTATTTTCTAAACATGCATGATTTTAACAAATCAAACTTTTATTTAGGTATGGAGTATGTCTGTATAAATATGTATACATAAAGAAGTCTTCCATTTTTGTTTATTTGTTTTGAAATCCCTTTTTATAGGTGAGATTAGAAGAGAAATGCTAGAAGATGTACAAAATAAACTAATGAATCTTATCAACAGCACAGAAGGAAAAGTGGATAAGTAAGTCTTCTGTTACACTGGTGTATGTTTTGTTCTTTTTTCCTTATTACATACAGAGAAAAGACCATTAAATAGAGGGAAAAGCTATTAGTGAAAAACTGCTGTAATGTGCCAGAGGAATAAACAGTAAGCCCTTACAGAGAGCATCACCTGGACATTGTGCGCGTTTGATCTTTCTTGCTTAATCTTTCACATTTCTGTCCCTGTTGAAACTGAAAGTAGAACAGGCAAATGGATTTCCTGGCCCCTTCCTTAAGCCTTTATTTGGCAGCATGCACAAGTACCAGTTAAAATGCTCTCCTGAGTCAAGATACTAGAATATTTTTCTCGTTTTTAGCACTTGCCTCAAACCTTGCTCATGTACAATTTTTGATTTTACTACAGTATTTCCAAAAGTGCCCACGTTAGTGCTTGCTGTGTAAGAAATGCTTTAACTTGGAGGGAGAAAAAAAATGAAGGGAAGAAATCCTCTGTAATTTCTTGTATTGGCTAGTTCATTTTGATTATTGTAAATTAGGAAAAAGTACAGGGAACAAATGCATCTGGGTTTAGACATCCATACTTCTGTATGAGCTGTTACAGAAGAGCAGACTGTATAACGACCTTCTTTGTCCAATAGGCTCCTGATGAGAAATCTCTTTGTTGGACACTTTCATACTCCAAAAAAGAAGCGTCCTGAAGTATTAAGGCTAATGGGAAGTATCTTGGGAATAAAAAAGGAAGAACTTGATGAGGTAATATTTTACTGAAAACCAGACTTCCTTTTTCATTTGCAATATGCTTAAAAGAAAGTGGTATGTGCCGCTAGGTATTGTGAAGAATGTTTTATATTTTTAAACAAAGAGTTGGGACTTAAAGCTCCTAGTTTTTCAGAAAGGTAGAAAGAAAACATTTGCAAACAGTTAAAGATTTGTTTATCCACGGGATTATGTGGTATTTCCTTGTTAGTTATTTTGAATAAAAAAGACAGCATCGTGCTTTTATTTTATCTGCTGTTCTACTTTTTTTTTTTTTTTTTTTTTTTTTTTTTTTTTTTTTTTTTTTTTTTTTTTTTTTTAACTATTTAGCTGTTATCTGAAGACCAAAGAGGAGTTACCAGATGGGTGACTAGCTGGCTTGGAGGAGGAGCTGGATCAAAAAGTGTCCCTACTACACCTTTGAGACCAACTCAGCAGTCCATTTTTAATAGTGTAAGGGTTAATCATGCATTCTGTATGTCTGAGTGGAAAAATTGAGTTGCATATGAATGCTGGTTTTCTGTTTCATTGTTATATTGAACTTTATTTAGTGATTTTTAATATTTTGTTTCATTTGTTTTCTTCATGCAATTAGTTTGGCATAGTTTTCTGGGGGGTTTTTTTGTTTGTTTGTTTGGGTTTGTTGTTGTTGTTTTCCCCCAATAAATAAATAGAAGGCTTTGATGAAAACAACACAGTTCTAAATGTTGAACTAATACTAAAATATGATTATTGTTCTACTGGCTGCACAGACCACTGACCTCCTCCGGTAGGGATTTGTATCTTTCAAATAACTGGGGGTCAAAAACCTGTGGGACTTGGGAAGTTTTCAGTCAGCATTACAGAAAGACCATAACATTAAACTTTATTGACTGTGTCTCCATTTGTCTTTTAAATTATTTTTGCTCAATAAAATAATGCAGACCGTTAGGTCACTAAAGGATTGTGCAGTCATAAAATAAGAAAATTAATGCTTTTGAAAATATAGCATCAGCTGTTCTGAGCGAAATATCATGTTCTGCCACTGACACCTCATGTTTCCTTTATTCAAGATGCTTTTGTCAAATACAAGAAAATATTTTAAAGGAAACTGATGTTTTAATTAATGTGGTGGGAATATTTGATTTGAGCACAGACATAGGAAATAGTGTCACTTGCCACATGGGATTCTTCAAACAACTGGTTTGAAATTAACCTTGAAGTAATCAATGATGAAACCATGGTGGAGGTATGTGTTATCCCTGGAGTTTATCAATTACACATAGATGTCATTCACCAAGAAGACAGAAACTTCACCCTTTAAAAATGTTTCCTTGTTGCTACACTACTTTAAGTACTAGCTCAGAATGTTTTGGAGCCTACTGATAGCTTTTTTAACATAGTGATGCTCTGTTGAAAAATAGGTACAAATGTATTAACTGGAAATCTCTTGTAGTCTTTTTCAGAATTGTTTGTGAAATTCCTTGAGACAGAGTCTTGCCCAAGCCTTCCTCCACCAAAGCTCTCTGTTCAAGATATGAAACCTTTAGGAGTAGCAGGAACCAGTAAAACTAGCAGTACTCCATCCAGCGGGCAAATACACGGTAACATTTGAAGGAGAATTTGTAAATTTACCTGCAATTTTGAAAAGAATTTAGATGATTCTGTGCTTCTTCCCCTGAGAACTATAAATTTGATTTTCTGTTGCCACCATTTTCTTCTATTTTTTTTCTCTCCTTTTTTTTCCTTTTGCTTTCCCTGCTTCCTAAACCCTCAGAACAGAAGTTTGGAATGAACATAGTCCCTTGATTTAGAGAGGCTTCAACAATGCCTCTCAAAGCAGATGCTGTGCAGACTTCTCCATATGATGTACCTACCAGTGCTCCCAGTCCTGATTTTCAGCATCCCTGTTGATTAGCCTGGGTCTCTGAGTGAAAAGTAAAAGTAATGAGAGCATTATAATGTGTCTCTGATAAATAGAACCTGCTCACTTGGAGAGGAGTGAAAGGAGTTGAGTACATAGCCCAATCTGTTTCTAAGCTGTGTCTTTAACCTTGACCTTTTTTTAAAATAAATTGCTCTTAGATTACTTATGTGGAAATGAATGAATTTTGGCTCTGCTGCTGATTCTGTAAGGAACTGTGCACTTGTTTCTGAGTAATGTAAGATCCGATTTCAATTTGATACAGCTTGTACTTACCTTTTTATGTGCCTTTCAATACACGCTTAACATCCCATTGATTTGCAAAAGGTTGTTTCAACTAAAACATTTAGCATCTGTAAGCTGATCCAGACAGAAATATTAAGATATCTGTAGTAAGTATTAATCTTAAAAGATACTTCAAATGGTTGGATGGTAAAAAGCAAAAATGTCTCATGTAAAATATCACCTTATCTCTGAAAGTAGCGTTTGCTTGATTTATTTTATAATCAAGTTTAGGCAGAGGAAGTAGTGGTGGATGAGATTCAAGATAAGAAAAGGTAGAGAGAGTGGAAGCTGAAGTGTCTGCAGTCCATTTCAAGAAGGTTTAATTTCCATATTACAAAACTAAAATGCAGTTGCAAAATTTATCACAAATACTCTGAAATTGGGTAGACTTGTAAGACTCTTAACAAAATGGTATTATTTTGTGTATGTATTTATATATGTATTTTATATATTTCAGATTCTGCTGTCTTGGGAACCAACAGAAGACCTGATACAAATCCATTTTTAGCACCTCGGTCTGCAGCAGTGCCTCTCATAACACCTGCTAGTAGTTCTGGACATCTGCTTATGAAGCCAATTTCTGATGCTTTACCCACTTTTACACCACTGCCAGTGTCCCCTGATGCCAGTGCCGGTGCTGTACTAAAAGACCTTCTAAAACAATAGATGATCTTGAAGCCAATATAATGACATTAGCACTTTAAGAAAAATGAGAACACTATGTTGTACATAATATACCACAAAGAGGCCTTTTTGTAAAAAGTTGTGTACTTGTTTGCAATTTTACTTTGTTTTTCTTTTCATTACAAACTAACCAGTGCTTTGCAAATTCTGATGACTGCATGAGTACCTGCTGGCTTTATAGCAGGTATCGATTTTGGTTGTGGGTTAGATTTTAAGGTGGGGAGAAAAAAATCTTTGTTGTGTGTAGAGCTGCAAGATGAACTGAAGGATTTACAGACCTTAATCTTACAGCAAGTTGTTTCAGTTGTGCACAGGCAGCTTTAACTCTTCGATGTTGAGGTCTGTTCTTGCGTTGAAGTGATTAGCTGTTGAAGTAGGGTAGTTTGAAAAAAAAACATCAAAATTGATCTTATTTGATATGTTAAATTAATGATACAAGTTCTAAAGAAAGCGGCTGTGAGCGTATGGAAGTGAGAATATTGAGGAACTGCACTTTTCCAAAACGGAATTTGTTACAGCTACTTATATTAAGACATGTCTCTCTCTTACTATATGGAGCACATTTTGTAATAGTTTGAGGCCTGCTAATCCCTAAAACTTGATTCTTTCCAGCCCACTGCCCCCTCCTTCAGCTTAACAGCCGTTTCTAGCAATCAAACTCGCCAGCACTGGGAAGTTAACTGCTGGAATGTGTTTCATTTTCTACCCATGTCCATGCAGTGCAGAGTCATCAGTGGAGAACTCAGCAAAAGATAGGTTCACCTGTATGCAGATGGTGTACTGCAATGGGTCTAAGATGTGTATTTAAGACTCTCTTTATCTTGTGGGATTTCGTAGATTCAGATACAGGCTTGAACATATGTATAGAACTTAAAAGTAAGAAAAATACTTACTTACCCTAAATGTGTAAATAGGTCTTTGTAAGACCAAGACCTGAGTCAATTATTCTGTAAATTTTGCTGTGATAAATTGTATACGTTGTGTGGCAGATAAAGGATTAATTTGCATACTAAAGGATAAAATTCATTTTACAAAAACAGTGAATCTGGGATTAAATGTCTTCATTTGAAAATGTATCTAAAACTTTTTATATGCTATTCCTTGTTTAGTCAGTGTTTAAAAGGTAACTATTGTGCAGGTTCTATATTAGAACTGTGAACTTTTCATTTCATTAAGATCCTAGATTACATTGTTGTAAGAGTTATAGTTAAATAAAATTAATAGTTGAATCTTGTACAGAATCTACCAAAATAATACAACAGATTTTTGCATTTATTTATGTAGAGATCATATAGTGAAGTTCTTTTGTTGCCTTCAAATCTAGCAACATTTATTTTAATTGCTCAGATTACCTTAAATCCATTTTTCCCATACATAATATTTCTTGGAAACCGTATGCAGATTTGGAATCTCATTGGCCATATTGAATTTTTTTTTCCTTTTTTATACTCCGTTATACACAAAAATAATTTGGCTTTTTGATTTCTGAAAGGATATCAGGCACATGTGGTATACCAAAAGCTACGCCAAATAATAAATGTAGTGAGAACTTAAAATTACTTCTGCTGAAGCTATTTCAGTTAGGTATTTCAGATACATGACTTCATTTGAACTGCTGGACCAGAATGGTACCCTCTTTCAGTAACAGATATAAAGAAGACTGAAATCAGATGCTGTTTGTGCAGTCTCTGCTTGCTTGAAGTTGTATCTATCTTTAGGATATGCAGCTGCTTCAAAATAAAATCGCATTTTGGTGAGCTCAGGCGCAAAGAAATATTTAGCTCTCTAAATTAGTGGCTTACCTATTACAAACTACAAATGGGTTCATGCTGATTGCCATCCTCTGAATAAGCTAACTAAATAGATTTGTATAAATGCTTTGTGCTTTTTTTTTTCCTTCTTTTTATTACAATAATACTTAATATATACATGTTTCTTTTCCAGGAAGCTTTGTAAATGCTAATAAATAAAACATGCTGTGATTGTTTGTTTCAAGATGCAGTTAAATTAGCTCCATTACACAGTAAGTTATGAGAGTTAGACCACATTTAGGCATTTCTGGCTGTGATTGAGGGGGAAATATAAAGAGCAAACAAAAGTCTTGCAGAACTTCAGAATTACCAGTAAAACTCCTTACAAGGGAGGGTCCTCCACAGAAGCAGTATAGGAGGTTTCAGTCCTTATGTGCTAGGATATTCCTTTTGAATTGCAGAGAAAATACCATGGCTTAAAGGTTCCTGCTCTTACTTCCCGGCTGCACTGATGGGGTTTGTTCCTTTATTAGGAATCAGATGTGTTCTATGTTCCCATCAGTGCTTTCCTGCTGAAAAAGCATTTTAACTGCCTTGATTCTCTCTTTTTTTAGACTGTTCCACAGACTATCATGTTACCTTCAAGTTTGTTTCTATTGATTTTTTTTTCCTTTTTTTTTTCTCTTGTATTTACTTGATACTGGACAACTGTTTTGTAAATATTTGTTCTAAGTTTCCCACCTGTAAGTATATATGTCAATGGGATTATCCTGTTGGTGGATGGGGAATATTATCTGTGGATTATGAGAAAGTGTAGTTTTTGATTTTTTTTCCGTTATCAGTTGTTCTCTTTCACCTTAAATTTGCAAACAAGAAGAGTACATGGTCCTCCTAGCTTTGACCTGTGGGCTATTTCTTATGGTAAGGTAACAGGATTCTGTTTGGGAATCATCCCAAACTTGAGGTGAAGGAAAAAGGAGTGTTAGGATGGTCTGTTCTTCTACTTGAATTCTCTTACTTTCTGTTCTTTGCTTATCCTCTATTCTGTGCAAACAGAAAAGTAACTAATTGCTCTTTGTTACTATAGATTTCTTTTAACTTAGTCTCTTGCATTTAAACCAATTACTATTACAGTTGTGCAGCCGTAATTTATTACATGGTAAACAACTTGTTTCTGCACTGGTCATTATCAAGCCAAGTAGTAGCTTTCAGTATGCATTTTGGTACTCCTCCTAAAAATGGTGTACTTTTCATTAGCACATACTTCCTGGGAATTTTGTGATTATGAGTCTTGATGTCTTGTTAGTCCCATTTTTTCATTACTTTATTGCGACTTTATCATCATATAAATACTTTTTTTTGTTGTTTAATCAAACATGTAAATCTGTCCTTTTCTCCCAAATAGTTGCAATAAAGGATGAGCTCCATCTAGAATAAAATTTGCTCTTTGTCATTGGCTAGAAGAAAAAATATTAAGCATGTTTAATATGGAGAATCTTTAGTTTAATGTGCAAATACCAGTGATAACAGCGTCATAAATTCTTTCAAATAGAAAAGTTCTTTTTCTGTACATGCAAACCAGAGTAGTCTGTGTCAATACACTTTTTGACAATGATTTTTAAAAGCAAAGAAATTGTGTGTTTGTGCGCGTATATATATATATTATATATATATGAGAGGATACAAGTGACAAGGCTCGAGAAATTAAAAACATGCTATGCTGGTTTTATATTTGATCTCTTCCAGTAAATTTTAAAGTTTGCCTTGAGTATTTTCTCTCATCTGGAAAATTCCTGATATTCTTCCACAGAAAATAATTTATTAGAATTAACCAGCCTCGTAATTCTTAAAGTAAGAAGCAATTTTGTTCTCTTGTTTTGTGCTATGTTGTGCCATGATATATTGATGAATTTATTTGGAGCCTTGCCAAGCTTAAATATGGCAACCAAAATGATGCATATCATCTGGCAATATGTAATAAAAATAAAGGAATAAATAGCTACTCTTGTACAGGACATGTTTACAGCAGTGTTTACAGCTACGCTGTTTCTTGGACTATTGTATACATTTGTCTCAAACTTAAATAAGAGGATGTTTTAATTTCAGTATCTAAGAGCTTCAGATATCTAAATCTGAAATACATTTTGTAACAATTAGTTGTTAATGCACACTATCAGTATAAGTGTGTAAGAAATATGCCTTTTCTTTGCTAGTTGTGTTAGATGGGCCAGTTTAAGCAAATTTATTCCACGTTGGGAGTTCAGCCAAGTTGCTAAGACTTGTCAGACGTTTTGCCAAGCAGAAGAAAATTGTATCAAGTGCTTAAAGACTTGTTTTCCTTGTAGGAAATAATTAGAAGAAGATAACTGACAACCGTTTCGTACATAAAAGGGACATTTATCATCAATAAATGCCCACATTTAAGTAATTTGAGGTCATTCTTTGCCTTTTTTTTGAGTTTGTGATATTGTTGGTTAAATCTAATTTCTTTTAAGTGCTTACAGATGTTATACGTCATCCTTGAGTGCTGATAGTGAATTAATCTTTTTCTCCACCCCTGTGTTAAGTTTCCCATTAAACAGTTCCTCACAGATTAGATGTTAAAATTAAAAGCATTTGGACACATGTTTCTGGCAGTCTGTGCAAACTGCCTGTGAAAAGATAATGCTTCTTAGTCCCTGGTGATCAACTAATAAATATTACTGCAAATATTCACCGTAACACCAACAATGTTTCCTAACCCTCCTAGGGAAGCAGATGGAAAACAGCCTTTTTGCTGTGCATAGCCATTTTTTTCAAGTTCTGCACTTTCTTCCGCTGTCATTCATTGAGAATCATATACGATTGTTTCTCCTTTGAGGAAACATGACGCAGCTTTATCGCAGCTCCAAGCCCATGTTTATGTGGAATGTTACACCAAAAAGGATGTCTTCCTGTTCTTAACGTCTGCTTCTGGCAGTTACCTTTCCTCTTGCCACAGAAATATTTGCCTCCAAAGTGAATTTACAATATTTAGAGTTTCTCCTATAGCTACAAATGCTTAGAAATGTCTTACAGCCGCCATGGACATGACTGTTGTGTTTGCAAAACCTAAGTGTGTGTTCTTCCCAGTTAGCTAACTAAACACAGAGTTTAAAAATGTCTTTCCCGTGTTTGCATGCAGTTGTGGAGTTTAGGGCTATGAGTGGAGTGACATCTCACGCTGCGGAAGCTAAAGAGGTGAAGATTAACCCAAAGTCGAGGTTAAAAAAAAGAGCAAATTTTAAAACTGTTCATTATACTAATAATAAGGTGTAAGAATAATTTAAATTAAAAAGATACAATGTCTCTTGCTAGAGATTGAAACTTTGCTAGATTAAAAGAAGAAAAGCTCAAACTTAAAGGTCTTCTCAAGCTTTTAGGAACTTAGTTCATTAAATTACCCCATTCAGATTCATTCAGCCATGACCAAGCTAAGCCCCAAGACTGAGAGCAGTCTAGATGATGGCATTTGTAATAACTGCTCTGGAGTCTGTAAGGTCTTAAGTGATCTTCAGTTTTGCCACAGTAGGCTGAATTTTGTCCCATGTTGATAAAGTTAGGAAGAGATGGCTGTAACTTCCTAATTAACAGTAGAAGCTATGGCCTGCACTTTGTTTCTCTACCTGAGATCATAGAGAAGGGAGCTAATAGTTGTGTTTTGATTTAAGATGGGAAAAACACTTTGAAACTTCCTTGTGCAATCAGCAAACTCAGGATCCAACCCTACATAGCTTTTCTTCCTCCAAACATTGGTCAACTGTATAAAGGTTTTCTAGTTTTAATTATGTAGAACTGAGTCTCAGCATAAATATTTTGCTGTGGTCCTAGGCACTGTGTGGTATCACATAATGGTTCTAGTACACAGTGAGGCAAAAGACCCGAAAGCAAACTTGAATGAACAGAGCCCTCACTTGCATATTCCCAACATAGTGGTATTTAATGAAGTCTAGTTTTTGCTTTGACAAGATGAAGCCTATGTTGAGATTTAAACCCCCTGCTCTGCAGGAGGGTTTTGTACTGACCTTGGGTTTAATATATTCCCAAAAATTTCGTAGATATTTTATGGTACTGGCAAGAAAATGCATGATCATTTACAAGAGAGGAGTTAACACGTTTTATGAGGTTTTGAAAACAAGTCACAATGATTAGCTATTGGGACAACAAATTTGCTAATTGAAGATAGTTGCTAATTGAAGATAGTGCCTAACAGCAATACTGAGCTATAATGTTTGTATGGGGCTATGTTTGAATAGGTGTCACCTACGAAGCCTGAGGGGCTTCCTGTACACACAGGGGTTGCATGGGATTAACCCAATCTGCTGGGGAAAAAAAGATTTTATGCGTAAATGAATGACAAGACAAAATACTTTCTAGCTTTCATGTTACTGTATTAAAGATAAAACATGCATCTGATAGAAGAAAAAAGAAAAAGGTGAATTGTTTCCAAAGAAAATGGTGGTTGTCTTTGGTAATCAAGACTAACACACATGTTTTGGGATGTGCCTAGCAGTTCATGAGTCTTCTTCCTCGGAAGAAAGCAGCCTGTTGAAAAGGATTTTTGTGGGAGTATTTGAGGGTGTGGGGGCCTGTTTTTGTTTGTATTTTTTTCTGTCATCAAAACCTCAGCTTCACAGAGCTGCAAACACTTGTGTTGTGGAACAGTTAAGTTGCACAAGACGAACCTCAAGATGGTTCTAAAATTGTACTTTTGAAATATTAAATGTGGTGTTTTTTCAAGATTAAGGGAAATTATGGAAAAACTTTTATCTGTTTTTAGGTTCTTTGAAAATATTTTTCTTCAACACTTTTAAAACCTACTGTAATATGCAAAAAAGTATTTACATGCATTTTGTCAGTATCTTTTATTACTGCTGAAAAGTGTGAGACAGACTGTTGTCTTCTGCTTATCCCCAGAGAACTACATCTAAATATTAAAAATTTTCTTTTTAACAGCCTTTCTCATACATACTAGGCTTAAGACCATTTTTGTTGCCAGAAGGTAGTCTCAGTGATCAGTACTTGACATGGCTGCTGAACTTAGCAGCAGCAGGGAGTTTTTGCATATATATGTCGGATGAGAATTGTAATGAAATAAATTGTACGAAGTTCTATACATACAGCAGTGTTTGACAGGGAATGGATTAAAAAATTGGCATTTCTTCCTGGATCACTCTTCTATTTTCAAATGCTTGGAATTGACTTTTTGTTTAAATGAGAGAATCGTTCAAAACCTTTAGTGTGGTGAGTAGGAAAGGTAACAATATTTGAGCCAAGGCTATCTCTTATTAGAGGTTTTGACAACAATTGACAGAACATAGTGCCTTAGAAACCCTTTGCAGTGCAAAGCATTTCAGCAAGCGCTGTCAAGCTACTGGCTACTGAACTGGTCAGCAGTACCTGAGATACTGAACAAACTACTGGCCCATATTTTTTTTGTTTGTTATCAAAGTAAGTGAGTCTGAAACTTACTCTACCAACAACCTAAAAAGTGACTCTGTTTCCTTTTATGTGAAAGAAATATAAACCTTCTGAGAGCTGTCTGGATGCAGTTTGAATGTGATCCAGTAACATTAAGGTAAGGGAAATCCTGGCAGTTCTTCTGTGCGGTTAAACCGTAAGTTTTTCATTTGCAACATCAGATGCAGCCCATGTTTCACACTATGGAATTGCAAGACATTAGTATATGGCCAGGCTTTGGGCACAGACCAAAAAGATTTTATAGATTTGAGGCTGCTAGGCAATATTTCTTTTATATTGTTATAAAATGGTAGCTATTTATTATCCATCACTGTAGCCCAGCCATTTCATATCTAGTGTTTGTTGGTGGAATATTTAGTAGACCCAGGAGCCAGGGAAAAGAACTACATAACACAAAACGCTGTGCATTTCTTTGCTTGTGTGATATAATAGCCTTCATAAAAAGCCGCCCAGCAGAGTCAGATGATTAAACTGACACAGTAAAAGCAGACCAATGGTAGCTCATGGCTTTCTAGAGTGGGAAGTTCTTCTAGACATAACCCTCTGAGATCAGGAAGCCAAGACTTAAAATACTGCAAACTAAACTTTCATAAGTTTTGGAATATGAAGATAAACACGTGATTGGGTTTTGAGAATTTGACCTTTAGGTACCAGCCAGAGATATGGTCTGGGGGTGCAGTGGGGCAGAAACCCGTATTAGGCTTGGCAGAGGCAGCTGGTTTTACATCAGTAAATAAAAAGGACCTTTTAGGTACTCTTAAGTCCACATGGTCCCTGAATACTGACTGTAACATGGTGAATAAAAGTATGTTTAGCTTAAGTAACTAAATGGCAACTGGATATAAATAAAACAGCAGGAGGTAGGAGTTTCAAGCAGGTATGCCTAGCTGGGTAAGAGTTCCTAAACGGGAACGGTGCAGAACGCAGAGTGGAAACTATGCAGAAGGTGTAAACTGCAAACATACTTTCCTGAGAATTCGTAAGGCCCACAGAGTGATCCTGAATGCTTTTAGGTGCAGATGCCTGAGAAGTTGCCTGCAGGAAGGGTGATGAAGGATTGGGCATTCAGCTGCTCGGGCAGGGGAGCCGAGTGCGTGAGAATGTGAGTTGTACAACTGGCAGCTCTGTAAAAATGTTTGCCTGCCTCTTGCGACAGTTTTCTCCAAATGGTATTAAAGTGTTTTCTCAAGTGAAGCTGTTGTTCATAATCAAAGGGTAGTTTCTGAGTTTAAAGCAATGACTAGGCTGGTTCTGATTCATCTGTATATTTTGATTTACTTGGAATGCCATGGATCCAACACTAAATTGTATCAGAAGCAACAAGATAGCAAAGGAAATTGCTTGAGTGGAGGACTGGAGCACTGAAAAACATCCATCAAAACTGAAACTTTTTCTGGAAATACAGTTGGAAAATATTTCGACTGCACTGTGCTCTGTGTGCTGAAGTAGTGATTGCCAATAAAAATGAAGACAAACAGAAGATTGCCTTATTTTTGACAATAGGAGAAACAGCAGATGTTTAGGACTTTTCAGCTAACTTAAAGGAGGCTTATTTTGAAACTACAAAAATTTGAGGAGTACAGCACTCTAAATAAAAAGAGTGAGTCATAACTAGACGTGCCAGATCTATCTGGACCCAAACCTAGACTGTGAATAGCATTCTGTCTGCAGAGCGCTCTGCAGCATGGACTTACCGAGTGCCACCTGCAGGAGGTTACTTACAGAGGTGGCGGCCTCTGTCTTTGTGGGGCTGCTACAGGGCAATGACAGGCTAAGCCACCCAGTCGACAAGGTTGATCTCTGTGAAGGTGCCTGACTAAGTGACCACCCTTAAACCCGTGTGCTCTGCGCCCCTCAGGTTTGGAGCAAAATCGCCCACTGGAGCTCCAAAGCCAGGCTATAGAGCCTGCAGCTGCATGGAAGTTGAGGACAGTAAGGGGAAGCCCAAGCTTCATATGTGATAGAAGCTGCAGAAACCCAGACGGACTGTCCAGGAACAGGTCCGAGCACTGGTAAGGAGCTTCACTGCGCTCCTGGTAGCCACTGGGGCCTGTTTTGCTGGAGCCCTTTCCTGGTAAGGGAACCAGAAGTAGTAACGGTGTCATTCGTGGACATCGAACATCACGTACTTAGCCATCACATCATGACGTTTTATTGGTTTAATTCTTTAACCATTCCTAAAATACTGTTTTGATCATTTGTGAGTACAGAGATTTCTGTTGTTGTTGTTGTTGTTTTTTATTTATTTATTTTTTTTTTTAATAGAATTATTGCAACTCCAGAATTTCTTTTGTTACTCAACCATGTGAAATCTCCCTCTGATAGCTTGGCAGCTTGGTTTCGCAGCATTTGACAAGATGAATATTTCTGACTGTCTTTTGGAAATCTTAATGGATTATATCATCTGTTGTCTTCATATTCTTCAACTCCTTCAGAAAGCTCCAGTGGATTTGAGAGATATGACTTCCTGTTATGATAGTCACAATTTTTCCTCAGCTTACAGCAGACTTGGGTTCAATAATTCAATTTTTAATTATAACTTCTACCATTTTTCTTCATGTAGTGGTTACTGTTTGAATTTTAATAAGTGATGCATGGAAAGCTTTTAAAAACAGTGTCTTACTTGGTATTCTCTGTTCTTCTGGCACTAAGGCAATTTCCTGAGAGGTTACCCTTACAGTAAATAGTTCAACTGTTTCATACCTTCACCTTTAATTCAGTTACAAGACTTAATTTCTAAATGTCAAATGAGCCCTGATGAATTGTTACAATTCATTTTGATTTGTTCTACAAGTTTTTCTGCTGGTATTTTAATTTTAAGCAGATTCTCCCATGTATCGTGAAAAATAAATCCACTATGAAAGCCTCCTGAAGTTTCATTAGTAAATGTAGATGAAGAAGAGTCGCATAGTTTTCTGCTGTGATTTTATCTTTTCTAAGCACTATTTTTATACCTTGTTCATCTCTTGGCTTTGCAGACTGTTTGGCAGTTTTCCTGCTCTTCATGTGTCTGCAAAAGAATTTATTATTAGCTTTTATGCCTCTTACAGTTGTTTCTCAAACTCCTCCTTGGCCTGCTTTCTTGTATTCTTGCATTTAACCTGTCAGAATTTGTGCTCTTTTCTATTTTCCTCCTGTGGCACAGCATCAGCTTCTTGAGTTTGCTCTCTCTAGCCGTCGGCAGCGTGGGCGCTGCCAGCTTTGCCAGGCTGCAGCTGTGGGGACGCAGCAGGATGATGCCAATCGCTGGAGAAGGTTCATGGGTGGTTCTGGGCCCAACAGGACCAGAACGGGCATGGAGCCACTCTGAACAACCAGGCTGCTTGAGCAGGAGCAGCTCCAGGTGCTTCGGAAATCCTTGTGCTGTGACTACCAGCATAAGTCAAAGCAAAGCCCAGTAGATACAAAAAAACTCCATCTGTGCAGTGCTTGCACTCTTGGAAAAAGATGCAATTTACTGCAGTAGATGCACAGGAGAACTAAGCAAACGCCAGTAGTACCCCTTGATCAATGGAAATCCTTACAGGATCCTTCACTGCTGCCTCATTAGTGTCCCCATTTCTGCAGAAAAAGCTTCATTAATAAGCCTGAAAACAAATAGCCTTTATTATATTTATCACCCAGTATCCAACTGATTTCTATGTAGCCAATTATAATAATCATATAACCAATTTATTTCTAAACAATATGGTTAATTTATAGAATGCCCCAAATTACCTGGTAAACTATGAAATTATGTAATCTCTGCTGTGAAAATATGTTTACAAAAAAAATAAATCAGTACAATTTTTAGTAATGGGTTGGAGTGTTTCCAACCCATTACTAAAGCACTATATGTGCTTTTAAAAGCACAATTTTACTATACAACTTATGTAGAAGACCAGTCACTGAACAGCAATTATCCAAAATTATTAGCTTAAAAATGTTTTCCAGGATTAAGAAAGCAGTCAAAGCAGTCCAAATTACTCCTTTCCTCACATGCAAATTTTTGATGGCCTTATATTTTTCTAAAATAAAGTTATATAGGCATATAGCCCTGAGAAACATAAGGAACCAAAAATGTAGATAGCCTTGTTGATTGTTTTATGGGAAAAAGAAGCCAAGAGTCTTTCCTTATGTGTGTACCTATAAGAATGAAAAACATGTTTCAAAAGTGAATGTTTTCCACTGCTTGGACGGAGAGAAGCTCTGGAAGAGAGAGCTGATGTCAAATATTTTTCTGCTCTGGATGCATCAGCAGGGTTCTGGCAGGTGCGCTGACACAAATAGTGCACATACTTGTGAACACTCAAGCATCCCCATGGGAAGATGGTGTTTCCACAGACTTGTTTAGGTTTGTTTTGAACCTGAAATTAATTAAAATTTCATTAATTGAAATGCAGAATATCCCTGGTGCTTCAGAGGGTGATGTTTTGCTCTGGGTACAAACAAAGCAAACTGCCTACATGGACTAAAAGAAGCATAAAAAAAGGAGAAAAGATGCTGAACTAACTAAAAAAATCCACTAAAATATAAATTTTATATGATGAAAGTAAAGTACCTTTACGAAGGAGGGTGCAGAGCCGATGCAGGTGGAGCACAGCAAGGCTGCTGCTTTCCCAGCTCCCCAGGAAGGCTCCTGAGCTAGTTTGGGAGGCTGAGCTCGTGTCTCGTGAGCAGCGGTTCCTGCTGCGTGTGGCATGGTGCACACGGTAGTAAAGAGAAACTGCAGAAAAGGGTAGTATCCTGAGAGGGGTTAAGAGCAAGAATTATCCTGTCTGTGAATATTTCTAAGGAAGCTTTTGGTACATCTGATTATAGTGGAGACCAATGGTCTATGTATAGACACACGCAAACAGTGAGAAATGGACTTTCGCCTTAGTTCAGGGCTGTTAGGAGTTTTATGGCCGTGCAGTCCAGAGCATTGGACAAAATTGCAGGGAGAAAAAAATCCAGCCTAGATTATGTACATGTCGGAGACAAAATAAAGAGAATCAAATTAAATTTCTGTTTTGTTCTAGGCAAAATGTGACCTGTGGTTACCAGAGCTATCCTCAGGACGAAACTGAGTAGAAAGTAAAAGTACTAAAATAGTGGTTCAGGCATCACATTTTCAGGTACCAACAGCAACTCAAGGAAATCTCCAACTTCTCAAGGAGATATTTTGGCTTTAGGTACAGGATTACTTTTCTACACAGTTTTACAGAAATATAGTTTTAAAATGACACATGGAGGTTGTTAAGGAACAAGAAAAATCAAAGGGAAAAGCCAAGGATGTTGTATACTGTTGAAAATAACATTACTGCAGAATCTGCTACAGCTTGATACCTGCACAGAAAAGGCTGCGAAAGACTTGGTGGTTGTTGTTTGTTTTTGAAGGGAAAATCACCAAAAACTTTCAGATTACTCATTTGCTTTGCTGCTTTGGGGGGAAATGAAGCCAACCAGGAATGCTACTCTTATTTTTCTCGCGTGGCCTTCCTAGTAAATACTGTGGCCAAGCAGGCTGTCCCTTTCAGGCGATTCCACTATTCCAGTGGTAGCAGGACAAGATGTGCGGATTTCAAACTGCTGCTTGTGTTACGTTGCCACGTGGCAATATAAAAAGCGTAAGTGGCTGGCAATCTCCAACAACCCTTAGATGGATTTCTAGAGTTTGGAGAAAACCACACCTGTGAATCTCATGGAGCTGCAGTGATGTGAAAATGCAATTGCTTCTGCAAACATCCGGCAGTTATAAGTGTTTTACCAATTTTTGGGGGTAGAAAATCTGGCCCCATAAGGCCCAATAAGGCCTGGCAGCAAAACGGATGTTTTAAGCATTTGAATTTGGGACATAGACCCCTAAAGGGTCAGTTAATGACTAAGTCTTTTTGTGAATTTGGGTCTGCCTGTCTGTATAAGATGATGCATAAGACCATGTCTGTGACTTGTCTCTAACTTTGGGCTTGAGCAATGATCGCCGTATGCATATGTAATTTAACTGTGCTTCCTCCATTTGACAATGTCCCTGGGAATATTCAGGGAGGGAGAACTTTAAAAAAGGCAAGAATATCTAGGAAGGGTGTTTGAAAGATGCACTTCTGGAAAGTGTAAGTAAAATATCAGACAGAATTTTTTAAAAAAGGAGATGAAGTGTTATAAAAATTAGTAGGTGAGGACTTGTTCTTGTGAAGCAGACTTTTGTTCATAAGTGTTGGGTGTAATTAACTCTTATGAGTTCCCAGATCTAAGTACAGCTTTCCTGATAGATTCAGAAGCTGTTATATTGTGTTCTCCAGTGCTGAGGGTCCTTGTTAACTCAGGTTTCCTGCATTATCTGCAGAAGTCTGAGGTAATTCATGCATTCTGTCCTCTGCTCCAAAGAGGTTAGAGAGAATGTTATGCTCTATAACTTGTTGCCACTTTATGATTATTTATATACAATTGTAAAAATCCAGGTCTTTCACATAATTAGACACCAGTTATGCACAAAGCAAACTTTTAAGAACATCTGCCGTTCCTTCACTTTGAGCTGAGAACTATTCTCACTGCCTTCATGAAGGTGAAGGAGAAAGGTAATCTAGGTAAATCTAGATCTCCATAAACTAGTAGATTTAGAACACAGGGAAATAGCTAACAGTTAAAGTGAAAGAGCTGCTGCGCTTGAAGTCTAGCCACCATCCTAAGCACAAAAGGTGAAGGTGTCACCAGATCGTGTTGAATTGTCCGTGTTTTTATAGGGTGAACAAAAGAGCTCTTGTATACCCCAAAATGTCTTTGTGCAACTCTTCATATCAAAGACAGCTACAAGGAGGAGGCGCTATATCTCGTTATGATCACAGTCACAGAAAGGTATAGCAGAAATTCCACTTAGCTGTAACATCAAATCTTTTCATTTAGGGAAGGGGAAATCACCACATTCTAAACTAGCCCAGGTCGATTAGTGGTTTTTATCCACTCCAGCTGTCAGATGGAGACAGGAAAAATAGAAACATTTGTACAGTATCCCTTCTGAAGGAGCTGCTCATTCCTCGGAGTTTAAGTTGACATTCTCATACCTAAATTACAGGAAGCATTGGTACCTTAAGGTTGCTAGTGTTGGAGCTACTATGGGCCCAGGAGGCAGGTTGTGGCTAATTTTTTGCACAGTAAAATTTGCCCAGTCTTTGCTTTCCATCTCTTATCTGTTTTCTGATCCGTGACAAAACTCTTCTCTCACTGCCTGCCCAATTAACTGCTTTGGAAGTTTTGTGTGGGATTTCTTAAGCTTTTGGGAAGTCTATTTAAAAACAAGTGATTCAGTTCTTGTTTATCAGCAGAGGTACTCATGTGGTTCAGAGAATTCTAGGAGAATGTTCAGTTTTCCATGCAGTTCAAGTGGTGTAAGCAAGTCACTAAGAGACAAACCATCAAAATGGAACAGAGCTTCTGGTGCTGTCATTTCTGAAAAATCACTTGGATGATTGCAGCCAGTTACTGAGGTACTGAGGGCTGGCATTTGCCATTAGCATCAGTGTAGCTTGGTGTTCAGCAGCCCTGAAACAGCTAAATCTTTGAATCTAAAGCTGGGTATCCATGCTTAGAGGCCACTTTTACAAATATCTGTTATAACATCTGTTTCTCCACTTGTAATATAGAGCTGCATGATAAAAACCTATCTCATACTGGACCTTTCATTTTAGGAGAAAAGAATTTCTTCAGACAGAAAACTCCAAGAAATTCATAGCGTTATTTTATGTCTGTACTGAAGTTCAGTATTCATTCTTGGTCCTAGTATAATCTTTGCAGCACCTGATTGCTTGCCTCTCACATCTAATAAATGTCCTGCTTGACCTACTAAAGCTTTGCCTGTGGCAAAATTGCAAAACACCTGAAAAAGTACTTTACTTCCTTCCTCTTCAGTCATAACTAGAGATCTGCAATATCTGTATTTCCTGAGAAATATTCCATTTCGCAAACTGCTCCCCTAAGTGTCAGCTTAAAAAGGGTCAGTGTTTTTGGACAAAGCATTTGTTTTCCTTTGAATGTTTAATTTGTTTATTCCTGTTTTCAAATAATCCCCAAGCTATATAGTTCCCGTCGCTGTGATGGTCATGAATTCGAGTTATTCCCCTCCCGAGGGTCAGCGCTTTCATCAGAAAGCCCTTGGCATGGAGCAAGCCTTGCATATTCATCGTCCGAGACGCTGGCTAGAGGGCCCCAGAAAAACTTGACTTTTTTTGTTCTCAGAACAAGGAAAACAATCCCTTCCCTTCTCCAGTCCCTTGATAAGCGTTTCTGTCCAATAACGGTGCTCTCTGCTCTGAGGCACATTTAACTGTGAAGTTTGCAGCAGGAGAGGCTTTCCTTCAAGCTGTTAGTGTTTTATCCTGGCAGGCTCCTCGAGGTTGTTGTGAGGAGTCTAGCCAGTTGGTGAGCTTTGTAATCTAAACCAGCTGTCCCCAGGCTGAGGCCCCCATTTGCATTGTTTAACATACTTAGAAAATGAAGTGTTCATTTTTAACATTCCTCCTCCAATTGGTTTAATGCTGAATTACAGAAGAGAACTAAGCAAAACCAGGTGCTTTCTCTGTATTCTCTCCAGTGTCTGAGGAGGTACAGACTGCCGATCTTCTCCATTACTTGCTATTTCATTCTTTGGACTATAAATGACGGAGGAACTGAAGTGCTAGCAGAGGGTAATGTTTGGAAACACTTTCTAGTTATTCTTCAGCGCAGACTCTGTTTTTTTTTCCACCTTTTCTCAACAGTTTTGGACATGCAAGGATTAAAAAGGTAAGTGCTGTGCATGAAACTTCTTTACTTACTGAAGGGAAACCTGCTTTTGGAAAACATCTGTGGCAAGGATTCATTTTGCCAGTCCACTTGCTAAAGCTATTTGCAAAGAGACTGGATCTTAATGGTCAGAGGTGGGGAAAGACGAACTGTCTGTTTGAAAAGCCGTGCTGTCTGTAACGATTTCCTTCTTGATCTGTGCTTTTATTCTACGCTTTAGGAGCCCCAACATCTGCAGGACTGCTGAATTGCAACAGCAAACGACCCTACTGGCTACAGTAATTGATTTAAAGTTAATTAGTTACTACTGCAGGAGTTAATTACTAATTTAAAATATTTTGCCTGCTAGGCAAGCTACTGTGACCAGCTGAAAATCGTGTTGATAGCTTGTGCTGCATGCCTGTTAATAATTCTCAAGGGGATCTGAGATGAGAAGTAATGGGCAAATTGCGATGGTGGTTGCAGACAGAACACATATGAGGCAATAAGGTCGCCCTCCCACAAACCAAGAGGAAAGAATACATCATCTTGTAACAGCTGAAACTAAAAACTGTGTACCAAAGCATGAGTTTGTTTGAACTAAGCTTATAGTGACTTTTCTTAGCATATCCCCTTAGCTCTACAGTAATGTAAAACTCAGCCCTTTTGCTAGGTATGTTAACATTCAGCTATAACCTGTTTTATTTCCTTCTAGTGCTGTTCTTGCTATACACAAAGTGAGTATGCAGCCGTTTTACCCAGTGCATGCTTAAAAAAAATCTTCCAAAGGTTCAAGGAATTAGTAAAGCAAGTGTAAGCCTAACTGGATAATACTGTACTTTGAATGCTTTGCATCTGATTCCAGCGAAGAGCCCTTGTAGAACTGGTCACTCTGGAGCAGCCAGGCAAGCACAGTCTGTCCCCACAGAACTACGAACAACCATTTTAGAGACCATGTTTGCTTTTCAAAGCTTGTGCCCATCTCCAGGTTAAAAACACAGCAGTGTTCAAGTGCACCAGTTACTGTTTGTGAGCAGTTTTGTCTAATACGTTTGCAGATCTTGTTCAGCAGCTCAGTTTGCAGTGGAAATCAGAGGCAGCTTTAAGAGGGAAAATGGGCAGCTCAGTTGGGTAGCAGAACTAAGGTTACCTAAAATATCCCTTGCTTCCTGTACTGGTTTTGTGGGAACTATATTGTATACAATTGCCATTCAGAACTCGAATCCAAGATAAGCAAGATGTGGGTTTAATTGTATTGAGAAGAAATTCTATATAAGACATCAACAAGGCACTGAAATCCACAGTACCTAGAAGATAAGCACACTTCATAATGTTCTTTCATGATTTTCTGAGTAGATATTTGAGGGGCTAAGTAGACCACAGAATTTGATGGGCTAGGTGGAGAATTCTAGACATGCACAGAGCTGTTAGTGTGGGATCCTACCGCTCTTTCAGCTGCAGGGAAGAAACCCATTAAGTTCCACTAGGTCCTGAGATGATACAACTGGGGATGGCTCCACTGAAGAGAGCAGCTTCTAGTAGCTGATGACCTGGCACAGTGTGTCTACTTGTAGAGCAAAATATTACTCAAGATTGAGTAAAGGGACAGAATCTGGCCCTAAAAAATGGATTCATCGCAAGTGTAGTCTCCGGGGAATGAAGTGCGGTTTAGCGGTTAGAGCAACTGGCTTGAATTCAGGACCTCCTGCATGACATGTCGGCAGCCCTTACAATGAGCTGCATTGTGAGCTTAGGCAGGGCCTGTGCTCTGGTTTACCCATCTGTAAAATGTGAAAAATGTGCATGAAAAACTTTGATTTTCTCAAAGGAAAGATATCAGAGAGGGACAAAAATGCTTGTTGAATGTTCATTAACACCTGCCAGATGGGGTGTTGTGAACAGATTAGTTAAGACATGTACAGTTTGATTCAGAGCTCACTTGCTTAAACCATAGTAAGATTTGTGACGTTGAGGTCTCAATCTTGCCCATGGTTTTAATATTCCCTCTTCAGAGGTCAAATTTACATTAACAAAACTCTGGAATGCACTGAAGTGTCACTAGAGATTTTTTTCTTGTATATTTAATTCTGTACAACATGCCTGGATCTCAGAAGGTTTTCAGCCTATTTTCTATGCATATTGCAGGATACTGACTGCTTTCACACTGGCCGTCTGCCTTACAAGCCCTGGAAAAGCACAGGTGAGAGGTGCATATAGAGATCCGTGAACTATCTTACACTGAAGTACCATAGGCATGACACTTATCTGGCTAGCAGGTGAATAGGAAGCTCTGTGGTCTGGGGTTTTCATGAAAAGGAAGCTATGTGGTCTAAGGGTTTAGAGGGAACACTTAGAGCCAACAGGATCCTGGAGTTGAATATGGAGTGAGTTTATTGACTTATCCTTGCCAGCTCAGCAAAATATCCCTGTAGAAACCTGGACCTCGCTAAAAAAGCTGATTCTGCCTCTGAACCAGGCACTTCTGAGAAAGTAAATAGAAGAAGTTGTCCCACAGGAGCAGGGACAGCTCAGTTCTGGGGTGAGGAACACCCATGTTCTGTACACTTACTGACTGAACATCTTCAGTGTGTGGCAATCCTGTAGAATTATGTCTTGAGCCTTTTTATTTTGGACTGCGAGTCCGACTACACCTTGGTCTTCATTTCAATTCCTATCCCGAGCCCTTTTCATTCAAGAGGCAGGGCTTTGGAGGATGGAAGGAAGGAGAGCAGTCCAGGTCTTGAAATAGCAGAAGCATTAGCTCTTTGTGTTCCTGGGCACCAAGTAGACTTAGGAAAAACGACTCCCCAAGGCATGTTAAGTTTGGATCCTATTTGATAATCCAGATATGAGCAGTGTCCAGAGCCATGTTTCTAAATACCTTTGCCAAAAAGCTTTGAAACATAGCTGTTTTTTTGTGTTACATTGATAAATTCCTGTTCATGGCTTGCTTATTGATACTTTTGTGAACATGAGATCTAGATGGGAAATGCTTTGCATGGCCTTGGAGAATATTTGCAATGTTTTAAGGTTTTACTTTTATAATTTAAATAGTATTATTTCAATTCTGATTTTTTATAAAAACAGTTTTTATTGTAAACTAATTTAAAAGTCAAAGTAGAAAACCACTTGAAAACAAAATAATAGCAACGAATTCTTTCTGAAGACATTGAAATTGGTCATCTTGCCATCACTGGAATCTTGTCTGAATGAAATTCTAGAAAGCTATTGAAACTGGTTTGATGGCAGTTTCAGTGTCTGAATCATCATTCACTCTCTCAAAAAAAATTATTTTGTTAAAAATTGTTAGCCACTCTAAAAGTTGTGTGAGGCACAGCACAGAAGAGAGGAAAAGATATGTACATTCTCCACAACATGAGGATGATTGTAGCTTCTACTCTCAGAATGCCTTGGCCTCTACAGCATGATATCAAAACACCTCATAATGCCAAAATAAATGAAGGCAGAACTCCCTGCCATGTCTGACACTTCTAACAGTGGTTTTGTGTGCTCATATGGGCAAACGACAAGCGCACACCACCTACTACCATGTGTTTCATTTCATGTCCCCTCCCTCGATCCTCCAGCGGCTCACTTGCACTGCCTCACCATGGTCTCCCATCTACAATTACTGCATTTCCAAACATATGGCAGGCGCTTTACCCACTGACTTCTCCCCGTATAAGTATTTATCACTTGCCAAAATTATAAAAAAAAAGGCAGTGGGAGGCGAGGAGGAGGAATAAGGAAGAACCATGAATGAACTCCGTCCCTCTGCTGTAACTTCAGTGCTTTGTGTTTTTTGGATATCTCTTGTTTACATTCATCAAAATAACCCATTTTTTGGCACAGTCCTACGCTCCCATCAACTGCTTCTTCCATAGTTGGAGACTCAGTCAAAAAACAGGGAGAGCAGGGGACCATTTTAATGCATTTGAAACATTCACCATCAGGATTGTCACCGTTTGAGAAATGCTGAGGATTAAGTATTGGCGACTCCAGGTTCCAGCCCTGATAAAGGACAGCACCTTAAGATACATGCAAGGTCTCCAGGAATACTGCATGCCTAATACATCTGTCATATAAAGCTTTTTCTAAAAATCAAGAAGTTTGGTATAAATTAAAAGCCCTACTTTAATTAAGCTTGTTATAACTATGGCCTCAGCTCAGTCAGACATCTAACTTGTTAAAAAATAGGTCCTGAATTGTCTATACATGCAGCTGTAGAGCCTGTTACTCAGAAGTTAGCTAGCACCTTTGGAGTGGCAAAAACAAGACTGCAAAACAGACCTCTAGCATGGAACCCATAGCACATTTTGTGTCAGTTAGCCCAGTGGCGAGCACTGTCCTGACACTGTGACCCCCTGAGGGAATTAGCTTTTGAGTTAAGGGACTCATATGTGTGCTGGTGGTCTCAGGTTCATGCCTTGCTGTGGGGAAGGGCCCCAGTATTGATGCAGTATATAGCACTGAACTAATTACAGTACGTGGTAATAATCCAAATTACTATTTCACTCTGCAGCCCTTTTATATCACAATCACTGAGTGTCCTTTCTTTTTCTTCCTGTTTTTAGCAGCAATGCAGTAATGGCTTTGACTTGGACCGTGCCTCTGGGCAATGTTTAGGTAGGATTTTAACTGAATAAATGGACTTAAATTGGGGTTCAGGAACCCTGACTTTGAGTTAATATTGTGTTGCTGTTGGTATGTTTTGGTTGAAGAGAAAAAGCTCTCGTTATATTACAGATGACATATATGCAGTGAGTGTGTGGGGACGGGATGTGTGTGCACAGGTATATTTATATAGTTCACGTATGAACCTATCTTTGGTATTGCTGAGATACTAATTGCCTCTCGGTGCTTTTCCAATAGCTACGATGCATTCAGTTGCATTTGGGACCTCGACCCAATTGCCAGTGAAAAGTGCTGTTCACATCCCTTGTCTTTTTCCTCCAAACTCAGTGTCAACAACCTTTGACAGCATCTACCTGCAGGCCACAAATAAAGCCTATTCCTGCTGAGTGGCCAGAATCCAAATTGTTAATTGTTGGTTAATTTCTGACTAATAAGGGGAAACATGTGCTTAGCCATGTAGTGGTTTTTTTATTTTTTTTTTTATCAGTGAATGTGAAGAGAAGCTTTAAGTCTCCAGGGCAGCATATTTTACATTCATTAAAGTTACTCAAGACAATTAGGAGAAAAACAGCAATAGATTGCACGCCCTGTCATTGCAGCCTAATGATTCTATGTTCTGAAAACCAAATCAATTATCATTTTGGCTAAATTGTATGTATCTTTCTGAACAACAGTGGTCTTGATGAGAATGAGGAAGACCTGAACCGGGTCCCCAGATCTGAACATCCCTTAGCATTTCTGTGGGAGGGAGCTTGGGAGTTCCAGGTCAGGATCCAAGTTTCACAGCTGGGCAAACCAAACCACCAGTGTTTGAAATCCTGATATGCATGTTGTGGTTTGGACAGACCCACTAGCAGGAACCGGCTGTAGCATGCTGCAGCCATGTGTAAATCAGTATTTAAACTGAACATTTAGAAAATAGCAAAGCAGGCTTTCCCCTCTTCCCCTGCCTTCTAGAGTTCATATAAAACAAGTAGAACGTAGGACTTGTGTGTATAGGACTTTCGCTGTTTTGATGTGATCTAACTACAAAGTGAGACTCATAAGGAAAGATTAGCTTTTCTTTTCTAAGATGGTATCAAATTTTTAGCAAAGTCTTGAGTAGAACCCGTTTGGATGGTCACATTAAGAAGCACTCACTGATTTAACTTTTGCAATCTCCTTCCAGATATTGATGAATGTCGGACTATTCCCGAGGCGTGTAGAGGAGATATGGTGTGTGTCAACCAGAATGGTGGCTATTTATGCGTACCCCGAACAAACCCGGTGTATCGATCACCATATCTGAATCCTTATTCAAATATTTATCCACCGCCCCCAGCACCAGGCGCAGTTCCTAACTACCCTACTGTTACAAGACCTCTGGTTTGTCGCTTTGGTTACCAGTTGGATGAAAACAATCAGTGTGCTGGTAAGTGCTGGGAAGCTTTATTCTAGATGTTCATTTATATTATGACACTGTGAAGAAAATTTTTCTGCGTTGTCCTTTGTTTCTCTTCTTTAAAGCATGCAAGTTGTACATTTCATATAGAAACACATTTTGGCCTCTATTTAATCAAGAAACCTATCTGTATGAGAAGAGTAATCTTTTTATGAAATAACCATCTAATAACAAGTGACTATCAGTACATCAGAAACCTGCCTTTTATGTTTATGACTCTGATTTAACAGAGAGTATGGCCCTACCCTTGAAATATTAGTCTGGGACTATGGAAACTTTAATTCAGTTCTTACCTTTATGTGTCCTTGTCTACGTTTCTGGAGTTCAGCCTTCCTCCTGTAAATGGTATAAATAAGAAATAAGAAATAATCTTTCTTTGCTTTGCTTTCTTGGCTTGACTGTAAGATCTTTAGAGCACAGGACACAGCTCTTAGCACACTGACTGCTTTAACAGCTAAAGATAATGGCTTCTAATAATATCTAGCTATGAAGAAATGAAGAGCAATCTTCTGAAATAAATTAATAGAAATCCCACTGTCTGAAATAAATATTTTGAGGCAAAAGTGGAATAAAAAGATCAGAACCAGACAAATGCCTGGTGACTGCTGAGAGTAAATCCAGGAGATGGGTCTCGCAGCTTTACCACAAAGTTCCTATATAACCTCCGCTCATTTTGGTGTCTCACTTGTCCAAATGCTAAAATAAATATCTAATCTGTTGTTTTATTTATCCAACTTGTTCTTTTAATTAAAAGTTGTTCTTTTTTTTTTACCATGAACTGTTCTTTAAAAAAATGCACTCCAAAACACAGAAGGTAGGTGTTTTCCATAGAGAATTTTAGTTTTCCATTGACTCAAAACAGTTTTTATGGAACATTGCTGCAGCACAATACTAGAGCTATAACTGAGTTGCCTTTTGGGCTGATTCTGCCCTATTGGCTGGAATTTCTGGCAGGAATTTGTTTCAGATGATGCACTTCATTTGCTTCCTTAGTGAGGAGACTGTTATGCATCACAAGATATGTGGGAGTCAAGATTTTAAATTCAGCTACTTTTGGACACATTTTTCTATATTTTAATTATTGCCCTTATTAAGCTCCAAGGTGGTAGAAATGTGTTTCTAACCAGCACTAGTATTGGAGTACACAGTAAAATTTAAAAACCTATGAGGGATTTGGAAGTCCTTGAGTAGCTGATGGGTTAACTGTAAAGACAAGTATGAACACTATTCATTTCTTTAAAAATTTCAGCTAGTCCTTCTGATCTTAGTGAATTATTCCATCTCAGTCATGCATTGATTTGTAGGCTGCCAGGTATGTTTTCATTTGCTAACTTTGATGTTGATGAATCAGGAAACAGCACTGTTAATAGAAGTGTTAGGAGAAAAGAAACCCCTAGATTTTGCTATGTTTGTCCTGCTGCACCCAAAATCAAAGCAGGGGGATTTTGGAACTTTGAGCCTGCAACGGACATACACGTTCCTTGTCTAGGCTGGCAGAAACGTGAAGGCTAATGCTTTTGTCTGTTAGGGTTTCTTTCACTTTGAAATATGGGAATTTACTTGAGAGGGAAGGTTTGGTGGATGGACTGCCACGTGAGGATCACAGTTACCTGGAAGCAGTTTTTGAAACTCTACATCAGGTTTCAGTTGGGGGCAGGTGGATGGATCACATGTGTGTAAGAGGAAGAAAAACAGAACTTAAAGGAAACAAGACCTGGCTAGAGCCAAAGGTTCTGCACGGTTTGCATCTATTTTTTCGTTTAGTGAAATCTTATGGAGATGTTCACCATCTTTACGCAGTATTTATTTTTGTATCAGTGTGCCCTGCTGTGGAAAGGGTAGCCACCAAGAAAAACAGTAAGAAATACTACGTTTCTCACTGCAGAGGTGGTAGAAAGGCCCAATATCTTGTTTCTAGGACTTCTGGTGTAGTTAATGGGACTGGTGTGCAGCCTCATGCTTGAAGATCTGAGATGAGGTACTTAGGATCCTTGGCAGGGTCCTCAAGCAGCTGCAGGAATTTCCCCAGGTCACTCAGAGAAGTCTGAGCCACAAAAGTTCCAGCCCCATCTCATTCGAAACTAACAGCATTGCTAATGCTAACGATACTTCATTTGCTCTGGGGTTCCCTACTTGTCAGTATTCTCAAAGAGTTTAGCATATGAAGCACTTCAAGGGTTAATGCTGTTGTGGAATGGTTGGATAGAATGAATGGGAAGATATTTTATCCAGTAGCTGAGCCACTATATAAGTTACAGGATTGTTATATTGGTGTTCTGGCATCTCCCTCCATAACCTTCTTTCCAAATAAAATTAGTCACAGGTATTTCCATTAAAGACGATGATGGTATTGAGTTCAGGAGCAGCAAAGCTATTCTAATGCCAATGTTCCTGAGAATTCTCCAGTTTTTAACAGAGTACACATTTTTGTCTGGTCAGACATGGGGTTGCAGGTCTGGGCCACATTTTCTGTACTTTCTCTTTGAATTCCAGTCAAAACAATTTATTAAACACAGGAACCTTCCCTGAGAGATTTGCAGCCACAGCTTTGAAACACTGAACTTGAACAAGAGACTTCCAAAGTGAAATAGGATAAAAATTTGATCTGAAAGCAATGTGAGCCTTAACAAGCATTTTCCTTTTTCACATTGCTAGAGCTGACAGAAACGTAAGGCAGCTGTGTGCGGGTCACTCCGTCCCAGGCTGGCATCTAGCTTGGCTGCCAAGGCTCCGTGTTCCCTCCTCTGAGAGGAATGTGCATCTTAGGTGGTTCAAACAACGTCTCCCCTCCCCTCTTGGGGGCTGATTTATTCCAGCATAGCAAAGAGATGTGAGTAATTGCTCTCCTGAAGTGTTCTAGACTTTATCCTTTCGGAGCAGAAGTCAAAGGCAGGGGTTAGGTGTAAATTTTCCTTCCCACCCTGTTCACCCCTTCTTTATGAAGGCACAAGTGCCTCTGACAGACACCTCTCAGTGATCTCCTTGCCCACTCCAGTGTCCTTGGCATGGTGCAGAAGCAGCTGTGGCCTTTTCTCATTTCTCATGGCCATTTCTCATGGGGCCTGTACATTGCCTCCTTACACAGGCAAAAAAGTATGTGACAATCAGCTTTCAACAAAGAAAGATGTTTTCCCTTTAACTTGCTGTTAATGGTGAGAGAGATCATTTGCCCTCTGTGAAGTCAGAAAGACAAATTTTATTTTGCTTGGGGCTTCATTTTGACTATTTATACAATAGTGCAAACTATTGTATAAGGCTGATTTTTCTGTTGGTACCACAAGATTGAAAAAAGAAAAGGGTCAATTTTCATTTGAAAAAGTGTTTCTGCCCTTTAATAGGCAGGAAAATCAGAGTAATGTGAGCCCAGCAGGTTACAAAGCAATAGGCAGAGAAATATTTTTATGATAATTCTTTTTAAAAATCTTCAGGGTGTTTGAGTCCTCATACATAGCTTTTTTTATATTTATTTTAGTTACTGAATACTTTGTATCTTGCATTTATAAATGCATGGATTTTAAATTGCACACATAATGGGCATATTCCTATCAAAGCTGGTTGGGAATGTTTTACAACTATAATGGTGGAATAAAAAAACACCTCTAAGATACAGCAAAGATACAGCCCGGGAACTCTGCTAGAACTTTTTGTCTTCCAATTCTACATCTCTCAAAATACAGAATGTTTAATCATAATGATGGCTTTTATTTCAAGAAACTTGGTCTAGTTGGCAAGATTAAACTGGAGCTTGGGCCTGTGTTCTCATACTGTACATTCATAAGCTGAGGGTTCTTTCCTATTTCCCTGCACTCCACCTCACCGTTTCCTGATTTACAATGATCTGTGATCATGATTTACACATGCTTCAAACACAGATCCTTCTGGGCATTGTGGAAAGAACTATGGAAAGGGCGGGTGCTTGTTTTGGCTTTTTCTACCATGAATGCATGTGCTCTATGTGAAGAGATGGTGTGGGTGGAGAAGCATTTTAAGGGGGCTAAATGGAGGAATTGGAGTAATTTCCAGGCAGAAAAGACAGGTAAGTGAATGTTAGAAATGGTATAAGGCAAAGTGCGTATGACCTGGAGATAGAGAAAGAAGAGGTCAGAGGAGGAAATAATAAAGAAAAGCATCATCTTTAAAACAAAGTAAGAAGCAGAAAAATAGAGGGAAATGGAAAGATGCTGTTTGCAAGTATAAATGAGAATTGTTTTTCAAGGCCTGATATATGCAATGGTCATTGCATTGTTTTTCCCTCACTTCTCACAGACTGCCAGGCCCTCCTATGTTCTGCACTCACAGATCCCCATTCCTACATTCATGAAGTGAAACTTCCTCCTGCAAAACTGTGTTTACATGGACGGAGTTTACATCATTGTTGCTTATATTGCAAGCATACCTAAAAACCACATCCAAGCCTGGAATCACTGACCTGTGCTCAACCTTATTAAGAACAGCCTATGCCTAGATGAGTTTTCAGGCAAAATAAAGAAACCAGATGTCAGTGTGTGGGGAGAGGGGAGGCAAATGAGATATAAGGAAATGAAATGGGGTGCCTAAGTCATGCAGCAGCCCATGACTGAGCTGGGACTGAACCCAGAACTCCTTATCCAGTGGCTTGGCCATTGGGCTGCTTTCTAGAAGTGGCTTTTCTGGTGTCCTGTTTGGGAATATAGAAATGGAAGAAAGAAAAGGAGGGAAATGTAGGAAAAGATTGTGTTTTGGAAGGATTTGTATAAAGAAGAAGAAATGCAATGCACTTCCATCATTGTGCGGGTTTAGTGTTTTTTGTTGTTGTTGTTAAATCCTGTTTGATCCTCTTTATTCCAGCTCTTTGTATTTCTTTCCCTTTTGGTCTGTAAGGCAATCCCTCTTGCCATTTCAGAGGGCCAGCTCCTGAAGGCTGTGCCTAGTTCCTGTTGGGGCAACACTGCTCTCTGGCCAAGTTAATGAGAGACCAAAATAAAGCTTGATGAGGATTGGTTTCACAATACATTTGGGAAGCATCTCAAGTAGAAGCTATAGTTGGTGGTTAAGGCTTAGGCTAGGGGATTTTGCATTTGGTTTCTGACTTCTAGACAAACCTGCTGAGTATTTTGGGCTCCAGATCACTGTACATAACCTGAAAGAATAATTTTTTTCCTGGGTTGTACCAAAGATAAATTCCCAAATTAATAAAACAGGAGAGAGAAAAGGCCTGGTTTAAAAATCCTGGAATGCTGGAGCATGAAATGAGGTATATATGGAACTTACTAGTCAGTGCACTAAACTGTTTGGAAATCACTGATGCTTTTGTCTGTTTGGCTATGTATGGGTCAGAAGAAGGGAGAAGTCCTTAGAACTTTATCAGCATTTCAAGAAGGCCAGTGCTACAAAAGCTTTCAGTGGTTCTTTGATCCTATTATTTTTCAGTCACCACCTCGTTCTGCTGTATTCACTTCATGTTTTAGCAAAATTCAAAATAGCTTTCCATCAATAATCTAACATAATGATGGGGCAAAATAAGACCTGGAAAACGTGTGCTTATATGTATTAAGACAGAGGGCCATATGGCAGGGGATGAAGAAGGGTCAGTAGTGTTGTAGACATCCTGTGGACAGATAGACATCCTTTGTAGAACAATATACTAAGGATCTCTAGTACTACACTGCCCCATTGAATAAAACCACATCATGCTCAAAACATAACTATATTTTTTCTGGGCCCAGCCTTGATCTTTCTGAATCTGATTGCCTAAACTATTCACAACCCCAACAATCTTCCTAAAGGTAATCGTGAGTTGGCCATAAAATATTCATGAATAAAAAGAAAGGGCCATCTGAAAACACTTAGAGCTACTTCCTCCCTCAGGAAACTATTGCACCAGCACAGAGGATGGGCTGGGACTGAGGAAAGGCAAGATTCACCTAGTCCCTCTAGTAGTCTCCATCAGCAGGGTAACTCCTACAGAAATCTGTCCACCAAGATGAGGAGGATGAGGATTGGAATGTTTTTTCTCCCAAGATGAGGAGGATGAGGATTGGAATGGTTTTTTTCACTGAAGTGAATTCACTTGTGGTGGAGGAGTTGGCTTGATAGAGGAGGTTGCTGTATGTATCTGTCTGTACCAAGGTAAACTTGAGCCTTCTGTGACTTGGATTACTCCTTCTCTCATTCTTCACTAAGTGCAGTGTGAGAGTAGTGTGCTCCGGTGGTTAAAGCACAGGTGAGTGTTTCATTTATTTGTGGAGCTTCTACTACTCTTACAGAAATGAGTAAAACGGAACCAAGAAGTGTAACATGCAAGCCAAGAAAGCTGGCATCTTAAACTGGCATCTTTGTGTAGTGGAGTGAAAAATAGCAGACTCTGGGGTAAGGCGAAGTGTAGCAGTAAGTGCAAGTTGATCATTCTGCATCTCAGTGCCTTTTGAGCATCACTGACTGACTATATTACTGTGCAGTGATATGAGGAGGGAAAATAAAATAAACACAATTACTGTAGAGCCACTACTGAACTTGGCTGAACTGCAGTCATGTTGGATAGGTAGCTGGATAGCCAATTGGAGACCAAAGTCTCCTCTTAGACCAGTGCTTATAGTACCCACTGACTTTGTAAAGACTTTAGGATCTTAGAGAAAAAGTTCTTCCAGTGAATTTATTTGATTTGGATTAATCTAGTGTGGACAAGCTGAATCACAAGCTGAAGTGATTTATGAGCAAGGATGCTTTGGGTTTGGTACCCTATTGTTCTTGCAGGGGAATCCTGATAACATGGTAAGGATTTGTTGTGCATTGTGAAGGAGGAACGGGTGGCTGGTCCTGCACATCATCTTCCTCTTCAGAATGGTGGCAGCCAGGAGGATTGGAATTTGGTTCAAATTTGAGATTGAGCTGCAGCTGATTCAGTCTGTAGAAATGCCATCGCCTGCTTATTGGGGGGGTAGTTAAAAGTTTATTGTTTCTCCTGTACTAAGGCTCAAAGCCAGAAGGGAAGTACAGTGACATGTGGAGGGGGTCTGCTGAATGGGAGTGTGTCAAATTATAAATAGAGCTTGGTCATACGCAGAGAAGGGGCGTAAGCACAGAAGGGACAACATCTGTGTCTAGTTAGATGTGCAGACAGCAGTTCAGTCACAGGAAGGCTGTCATGCCTGTAGATTCTGACCTCTCTATTTCATCATGCGTTTTAGTTTTCCTGCTTCCTTGGAGTTATCTGATACTTTGGTACATGAGGTGGCAAGAACCCAGGAATCCTATCTCCCTGGATTTTTCACTTTGAAACTGCAGAGTGAATGAAAGTCTATGCAAGGCAATGAGTTTAACTCATCACATTTTGGTTGGTTTAATGGCCTCAGTTAAGCTTAGTCTCTGAACTGGGGGTTACTGGTTGCTGGGCTCTGAGCCAGATAACACATAGACTTCAGTTGTCAGCAAGAGCTAGTTGGCAGGAGGTTGTGCATGACTCACCTCCGAGGAGCAGTACTGTGCCCGGCCTGCCATATCCGCAGGCATGTGTTGGCCAGGGCAGGATTCTGACCCCAGCTCTTAGTCTCTGAATGATTCCTTAGACGTGCTGCTAAAAGCAGTTTAATAGTGGGGCTTTGTGGCTGCTTTGCCTTTATTATGTCTTACTTCCAGGGACTGCAGCAGTGCCAGATCAGTTAAAGCCAATAGGTACCAACCAGCTCTGTTCTTGGGTGGCTTGGGTGAGCTTTTCTGTGTGAGATAGCTGTTGTGCAAATCAGTTCTGCCAACTAGACAATTACAGTACTTAAAAAATATTAATAACAAGTCACTCCATGGTGCTGGAAGGATGGAGGACTTCACAAGTACCCTGCATCTCTCCACTGGCTCTGGTGCTTATTCTTCTTTCCCCACTGGCTGTGCGTAACAGCCCATGCCCAGTGTTCTGCTGAGAGCTGCAGGGATGTTTGTCTCTACCTTCCTGGGCATAACGTGCACAGTTTAGTCTGTACTATAATGGAGTGTCTGTCTTTACCTGCAAGCTCAGCAGCACCAGCATCCTGCTCAGGCCGCTGCTGATCGCTCCGTGCGTCTGCAGCACCTGCAGTGTCTAGAGAGGGCAGTATTCTCAGGGACTTAAGTCACCATTTTCCTTGGCCTCTCCCTTATGTTTTTTGGGTCAGATTTGTTTCTTTTCATTTGGTTCCAGCCTAAAATTGGCTTCGGTTATATGTCACAACCAAGATGTTAAGCCAAAATATATAGAAAATATGAATTGGATCCTTCACCGGCAGAAGTCAGCCAAATGGCCGTATGTTTTGCCAGACTCTATAGGCAGAGGTGATGTGTTGGCATTGCTCTTTTATCTTGTCCCTGGGACATCAGACCCAGGACAGAGCTGTCATGCAGATGAACAAGCACAGCCTGGTGTTGTGTGGAATTAATGTGCTCTGGCCCCATCGTCTGTCAGTTGTCTGGCTTCTCCTTTTAGAACTTCAATGAGATGAAAGAATTTTTCAAAGAAAATAAAGCTACCAGGACATGAATGGGAGTCTCACATCACTACGCTGGGTCACAGGAGTAGTTTGTGTTCTGCCTCCTGGCTGAAATGTGCTGCCCACTGGACATGACAAGAAACACTCTTAAGTCCATATTCAATTTGAACACCAGCAAACCCCTCTCTGCTCACAGTTCTTCCCAGCCATAGTTTATGCTTGTGGTGTGAGGCAACACTGTTTTGTGACCAGAAAAACCCTGGGGTTTTAAGGTGCTAGTATAAGTCATGGGACAGCCCCAAGGAAGGCCCATGTCCCCAGAGGTCAGTTAGGGCCCTCGGTCTCACTGTCTTTCATGTTCGCTGGAAGTTTAGCTCATAAACATGCTTTGAGCTGGGCTCAGCTGTCAGTAAAGTGCTGCTACAGTGAGAATAAACCCACTCATGGTTGCAAGACGTTCAAATACGGAAAGTCTAAGAAACATTAGACGGAGAGAGCCTTGAGGTAAGAGGAGAGTGTACCATAGTCTTGAAGGATGCAGATGAATCCATGTAAGTGTGTGAGTTTCTTCTGTTTTCTTTTCCTTCTCCTTCTATTTTACTCCCCGGGCCCTACCCCATCCCCCCAAAAAAGGCTGTTTTGAACTTGTTTTCATTTTATAATTTTCTTTTTATGAAGTAAAGTTCTTATTTTCCAGCCAATCCAAGTAAATGAAGCTGGTCAGTCTAAAGACTCCTGGTTGGATCGAAGGCATTTACTGGCTTTGTGCATGACACCAGCATAGGTTACACTGAATGGGAAGACTGTACAAACAGTAATATGGAGAAGTCTAGAAAAGCTAAAATTTTGATCAAAAAATTAATGAATTGGAAACTCAGCAGTAAGTTGAAAGACAATCTAAAGCATGGCCATATGATGAAAGAGGAAAGTAGAAGATACTAATGACTAATGTTGACAGCAGCATTAGGCAGTTTCTTGCAGTGTTGCTTATATTTCTCATTGCAAAACACAGCAGAAAAAGTGTTTCAATATGATTCTAGTAAGACTAGATAAAAAAAAAATGATGTTCATGAGTACTATCAGGTAAATATAGGTAAGTTTATGGAAATCTCAATATAGAGCAACAGCAAATTGGAGGCGTTACTGAGTAAAAGATCTAAGTATATTGCAAAACATGTTAAGATGACAGAGATTGGAAATTGTTTAGGAATTGTTTAGGAAATTGTTTATGGTGGGTGGTACAAAAGTAAGATTATTCCTGAATAGAGTGCAATTAGTTGAAATGAAGGAGAATTTCAGACCTAACATAAGAAGAGCCCTTATAATAGTACAGAGTATCAGTTTATGTGACATAATGCACTAGCAATATTATACTGGTGCAACAGTCTAAAAAGGTTTAAAATAGTCTAGAAACATTTAAAAATTGTTGGAAAAAAAAGAAAAACAACAAAAAGGCCTTAGCCAGGTTGCCGCTGCTTGCTCCTGATGCAGGAAGTGGGCCAGACGAGGAGGTGAAATCCATAGGGTGCTGCTCATTTCCTGCTCTAGCAACGCTGCTGGGGAATCCCAAACTAGGCACTGGCTGGAGCAGCCTTGAGACCATGCTCATTTATTTCAGAGTGCAGCAATATTTATTGCTTGTAAATCACTTAAGTATTGCTTCTGGAGTTTAATCCAGAAGCAGACTGGACTTATTTCACTTGAAGGCAAGGCTGACTTTGCCATGGAATAACCCCAAACTCTGTATTTATAGTTATTGGTTAGTTTTGTGCAGTTTTCCCAAAAGACTGCAGTGTTTGGGCTTTGGGAAGGAGATGCTTTTCTCCATAAAAACAGTTTTTTTCAAGGTGTGGTTTTGCAAAGTTATATAATGTTTTTCAGTTAGTGCACTGCATTTCTTGGGTAAAATTCCCAGTGAAATCAGTGATTCTTTTTGTCTGAAATATTGCAGTTCAGTCTATTGATATTTTCAAGAAGATTAGTTCTAAATGAAAAATGACATAAGAGGATAATAAATTTTTATAGGATAACATGTAAGACTTGCACCACTGCCTACACTTTTAATTGAAAACAGTGAAACTTTAATCTCCACATTCCCCAAGCAATTTTGAAATCCTGAATGTAAAAATCTGTTTAAAATCTGAAATTTTAACCCAGATAACTATGACACATAAGTAGCCAATGCAGACTGAAGAGCACTTGTAAATCTAGTCTGCAGCTGACATTTTGTAGTATTTCCAGTAATATCCAAGCAAGTCATGTGTGTTCTGAAGCTGGTAAAGCTGGATATCTTCAAAATATCAGTGTGTTCAGGTCCACCAAAATCTCAAACTGACATCTAGACAGTTGTCATACAAAAAGACTTCAGCAATACAATAACAGGTTCACTTCCTCTGAACCGGGAAGAGATTCCTTCTGAATTAAGCAGAGTCTCCAGCATTTATTTGGATGCAATTAGAAATATTAAGAGGATTTGCTAGGTACACTTTTGTGTTGGAGATGGTATGTCCTAGAATGAGTCTGCTCTTTGCATGAATGAGTATGGCTAAAGTATGACCAACTTACATGGTCATAAGGTACTACTGAAAGGAAAGTGCCTTGATAAAGGAAAATGTAACTTGGTCTTTTCCCAAAAGCAGACTCACATGATGGAAAGCTTACTGGGAGCCTTCTGGAGAGTAAGAGGAGGAGCTTACTCCAGGAATAAGCACAGACATTAAATCTTCCAGCTGGTTGGGAACATTGCCTTTTTGTTTGTTTATTTACTGTATTTTTTATTACCTAAACAGAATGTGTTTTTCGGGCCAGGCCACCCGGAATTGAACCATTTTGGCTTGCGAAGGTTCAGTGTGAGCATGCATCTTTTTCTGAGCTTTTCTGGGATCTCAGAGAGCTGGGAGAAATGTCCTGTGATATCTGGAACATGACTGGTCAGTTGTTCAGCCTTTAGCACTGGCTGGGTACTTCTGATTTCTTGTGCAAAAAAGATTTAATTTGAAACTTTGGCTAAAAAATACTGATTTTTTTCAGGTAAATTTATTACAAAGATCTTTATATGGGACAGTACTAGTTCTAGCTGTGTCTGTATGGCATATGATGAAATGGTTCTCACCTAAATGAACATTTTTTAGTAAGTTAAGCAGAGGTTTCACAAAATATTGCCATTGAGCGACTAATTTGTGAGTACAAACATTTTAAATACCGCGTTATGCTAAAACAGATCAAATCAAGAGTCCTGTTTGGAAATTGCTTGGAACAAAAGCTTGCCCCAAATAAGTTTTAACTTCAGACTGCAGTAGAGTTCTGATTTCTACAGACAATAATTCTGTTGTGGTTAAAGAATATGAACTAAACAAAGGTACTTTTATGAATATATGAGTTAGCTCAGGAAGGTGAGGAAAGAAGAACATCTGTTTTATTAGTATTCAAGGATTCTGTGACTGCGGTGCTTAAAGTGCAGGTGTCTGTGTCTGCTGTAGGATCTAACCTTGTATTTATCTGCAGCTCAGATTCCCATCTATAAAATAAAGGTGTTGTTCTTTTTACCTATAGACTTTGAATTTTAGCACTAGTTTTAAGGTGCTGTAAGGTCTTTGGATGGAAGTTGATATAATAATCAGTAGTGAAGGATTTGATTCTCAGCTTTCCAGTGAAGTGAATCCTGAGTTTCAGAGTGCACATTGGGCCTAGGCTACCCAGATCAGTACATCTGTTTTTGGCAGGGTTGGTACAGATGAAGAAGGTTTGTTTTTATTCATTAGCTGATTGAATTACTGATTGGCAGCTGGGGGCCAGGACTCCTGTTCATGTTGGGTAACTTTCATTAAACAGACATCTCATTTTTCACAATTTCAGGCCCACATCTTGGCCTGCCTGGTTGGTTCATGGCTGTTCAGAACCTGCCCATGGTCGTGCTCAGAACTGGCAGTTCCTAGGACTAAATGATTCACAACTCTGCCTCTAGAGCCTGGGCACGTGTGCTTCGAGGGCTTGCAAGTTTGTCCGTGTTTATGTATGAAAGATAGTTGAGTGGATTTAAAAGCAAAGGTGGGGGGAGATACGGGTGAAAAAAAAACATTTGAGATGAAAGATCTCTTCTTCCAGGCAGTCATGGACTGAGAATAACAAAAGAGGGCAGGAGAGTTGCCAGTAGACATCCACATCGCACACTAATTGGAACGAGCTAAATGTCCCCTCCACACAGTTTTCATTTATTCAGGAGGTTTGGAACCCAGTTGGCCAGCGGCAACATTTGGCACATTGCAAGGAAGAGTTCCAAGCAAATGTGGCTCAATCACTCTAAACTGGCGCATGCCAAATCTCAGTTAAAGCCAGTTACTTGAGCAGGGATTATAGGCATTTTCCAATGATTACCACCACAAAAGTAAATAAATAGATGGCTTGCTATGTATACACTCAAACAGGAATGTTGCCCAACACGCATAGCTCTTTGCTATTAACGGTAATGAGGACACAGCTGTCTGGGCCTGGAAGCCAGTATTTGCAAAGGATAATTCTCAAGGATTTTTCCTCTCCACTGGCTTTTGTCCACTACCCGTTCTTTGCTTACAAAAGAGCCCAGAAGGCCCTAACATTTATACAAGAATTACCTTGGGTTTATGATGCTTTTGAGATTATGGTAGAGCATGCCGACACATGAACAGATCTGAAACTCAAACGAAATATGAAAAATTATTTTCTCCCCGCTAAGCCCCGCAACTCCCTTTAGGCGAACCATAACACCGAGACGATGGGCACAGCTCCTCGCAGGGCTGGCAGGGGTGTGAAGCCCCCGCGCAGGGTGCGAAGCCCTCCCGGTGCGAGGAGCAGGGCACGGCCGGTAGCTCCCACCGCCCGCAGAGCTGGTGGCCGAGTCAGGCCGAGAAGACCTGTGACGACTGCGCTGTGTAAAACCAGCCAGCGCTGCGGCGGCTCTGAAGCAGAGAGAAACCGCTCCTGCTGTCCAGGCACACATTCTACAAGCACCCTACATGTGCCCGGCTTATTTTCCGTGTTTTTATCAGCTAGGTGCAGCAGAGATGCCTTATGTTCCTGAAGGAGGATGAAACATTGCAGTTTCCACTGCAGAAGATCTTGGCTTTCCTAATTGTGAGGTAATTAGAGCCGTGGCCCCTCCACCTGGAGCTTCCTTGTATTCCCAAGCCAAGCAGCCTCGGATATAGTCAGTTTTTGATGCAGTGTTTCTGAGCATAGCAGACACTGTGTGCGAGATCAGTTAGTGATGGCTGACAGACCACTATTCGAGTTTCCTGTAATGCAGATCCCTTGTTTTTATGTGTGTGTGTGTGTGTGTGTGTGCGTGTATATATATATACACACACACCCATATGCACAAATACTTTTTTTCATATATATATTAAAGATTTTAAGGTAAACTATAAGAGTAACTTCAGCAACCAGATTGAATTTTCACTATAAGTAAGTACATTTTGCATACCTAGAATTTATCTTGTATTTTCAAGGCTCCAACATGTCATTTCCGCAGTTGTCTATACAATGTTCTTGAGCAAAAGGTTGAAGATTTTGTTATGTCTCACATCAGAAGTGGCTGAATTTTACTGAAAGAAACAAACCTTCCAATGAAAGGTCCTGTTATACCCTGCAGGTGGTATTTGTATCCCTTTGTTTCCGTTGTGGCTTTAGTTTCTGGATCCATTTGGATCAATGGCGGTGTTGGACCAGATGATCTCCAGAGGCCTCTTCCAATCCCAGCTATTCTGTGATTCTCCAGTTTCTTCAGCTGCAACAGGAGTAGGACTGTTCTCCTTTTTACTAGTTATTGTGGTCTATTCACAGTCACAGACTGTGTTAGCCTGCCAGAGCACTTGGAAAAGGAGCTCTTAATGACTCAGTTAAAATGTACGGTCAAGAAGTTCACTTATTAGAGGAAATGTAAACTGACCACCAATTGGCTAAACCAGCTGGCTGGACTATTTGTGCTAGTGATTTCTCAAAGCTCCCTGGGGAATGAAAGCCGGAATAGCAGTTCTCCTCTCTTAGTTCTCTCATGCTCCGTTCCCTAACAGAAAAGTCTGATAGAATTTAATAGAGGAAAAACCAATAGTATTTCACAGAAATGTTTAGGACCTTGTAAATAGTGCTCTAAATTCTTATATCTTCAATATATTATATTATTTTTATGAGGTCTTTTAAAACTCAGCCTTAGAAAAGTTAACTTCTGCAGTATTAGTACTATTCTTCTTTGAAGTGCTTTAAACCTTCTCTAGAGGTGCATAGTTCGGCTTTTGCATGAAACTTTCATGTCATGAAACCAGGGAAGAACTCTAAGGACATTTTGCCAGAAGTATGTTCTAATATCTTAGTTGTCTGTGCGTTTCCGGGCTCTAACTGCGTTCCTTTTCTTTTCTACTGCGATGCTGTCACTTACATAACCTCCTTGCAGCTGGGAGTAGTCTCAGTAAGCGCTCGCTGGCTCCTCTCGCTACCACACCAAGGGATCCCAGTGTAGCTTGCGATCGCATGAAAGGGCTCATCTTGAGAAACGGATAATGCACCATTAGTACTGTTTGTTCAGCTGAAAAGTACGGTTGCTGCTGATGAAGATGAAACCGCAGTGATGTAAGCAGCAGCTGCTTGGCATCTCGCACTTGAGCAGGTTCAGTATGGTCAGTAGGCTGCTGTCACATCTTCGTGCTGTTCCTGCAGGTCACTCTTGTTCTGCCGTGCCACAGTGACTTGGAATAGCATATATGCAGCAAGGAAATAATGAAGACTGCCATACCCTATGCACTGACTGGATTTTATAAATTATGCCATCCTGGATCAGACAATTATGAATCAGATTAGTATAACTGTGTATACTAACATGGTGTGTAGTTTCCACAGTTAAGCAAGGCCCTTATTTGGGAGCGAGGATTCAAAATCAGTATTTTGTCTCACTTCTCATCTCAGGATTAACATGCAGAGTAGGCATTTGTGCAAAGGCGCTTAAAAAGCCCTGGGAATAATCCCACGCAACCAGTTATGTTATTGTACCATGGGAAAACCCTAGGAGCTAGCAGGAAGGAGGAGCTCTCATCAGGCAAGGTGATGCAGAGCACACATACCCCAGAGAGGGCCGTGTTCTGAGCATAAGGAGAAGAGGTCACCATCACTTTTGTCCTGTATATTAATGGAAAATTCTTATCTACGTCACTGTCCTGTATATTTCAGTCACAAAAGTAGAACTAGACCTGAGTTCAGAAAGCAAAGTCCTTTCACAGTTAAGTTGTTGTTTATCATCTTTGAGTAATGTTAAAAGTGTGTTAGCTAAAGAAATGCTCTGGTAGCTGGCAGGGAATCGAGAACCTGTGACACATATTGAGCAATTTTCATAGCAGGCAGAATGAGCAGCATTACAGATTCATGGCTCGCGCTGTTTAGCATCCACTTCCAGGCTGACCGTCTACGTGAAAAAGCACTTTAATCCTTGTTTAGCAATCAACCATTAACATAATGCATATGGGATACAGATAGAGAACGAATTCAGAAATCAAGGGCCAGTCCTCAGACACTGAAATATGCAATTAAACAGGTGTTTAGGGAGTTGGTCTTGGATAGTGTCCAAACTCAGCTGGGACAGTTATCCTTGGAAAAAGTATTGACCCCACACAGCAGCAGTTTGAATTTGGCTACAGTGTGCACTGCAGGAATGTGGCATTGTTATTTCTCCCCTTTTCTTATCAGGAGTAATTATCTTGAGAAAAAAGGCTTCTGAGAAAACATGTGATTTCACTGAGTAAAAATCTACTACTGAGGAAATGATTTCTTAATGTCCAAATAAGGAACGGAGGAGAAGTTTGGGGAAAATGCTATGTTCCAAGTAATCTTGGAACTGATACCTACGTTACTGAGCTAGGATGTTTAGTCCTGACTTGTAATTATTCCCATAAAAAATAGATATCCAATCTTTGTATTATTCTAAAATGGAGCCCCGAAGGTTATAAATGACTGAATGAGTTTTAGTGTTTGAGCAGCCAGAGGTTCTGGAATGAGCTTGCAGCAGGGGTGTTGTATGCTGAGAACATGCAAGAGCGAGTTCCTGGCGTTCTCTTGGTACCATACTGGGACTAAAATACAGACACAGGAGAAGCAGAGACCTAAAAGAAAATGCCTCTTATCAGAAAGGAGAACAAAAGTCTCCTTGGAAAATTCAATAACCACTTGGCAGGCTGTAGACTCTCCCACTTGTCAGATTAATCTTCAGCCCCAGTAAATTGAGTCTCAGGGTGCTATTGGCTCTTAAATAACCGTGATGGCAAAAGCATGTGCACTTCTGTCAATCGTTGGTCAAAAGAGCGGAACTCTGTCTGAGCTACTATGACCAACAGAAACCTGTGGCATGATTATCTGAATTCATTACTAAAGAGAGGAAGTCATGCATGCTAAATATGTTCCAAATAGAACAAAATGTAACAATCCATCTGTGAAACAGCGTGCATTGCCAAAAACATATCGTCTTGGAAATCTGCTGTCCACATTGGCTTCCCTCTTCAATACAGAGTCCAAGCAAAGTTTCTCTTCTGATAGCCAAAGTGGCCAAGAATGTGGTTCTAGCTCCGAGGTGGTGAGCGTGTGTCTGTCCGTAACTGCTCTCTGCTGCGGCTGTTACCGGCTTGCCGGGCAGCAGAGGCAGGAACTGTGGCAGAGGCAGCACAAGAGTCGCAGCGCCTTGAGCAAGGACCTTGCTTGTGGAGAGATGAGTGTAGCCCCACATCCCAGCTCCTTCAGCACGTGGTTGGGTTTAACAAGACAGTGGCTTCCTTTGCTCCTGTAGTGGCAGGTGTGAATCATCGCTTTGGAATGGAGCTCCTTGGGAAAGCTTTCCATGTGCTCTCTTTCTGTCGTGTGGTATATAAACATATGCTTATAAATACAAAAATGAAATTAATAATTAACAACAACTTGTAAAAGAAGTAGCCTTTTGTCAAGAAAGCGTTCTGTTGAAGAGCACTAATATTATTGTCTCTAGATTGAGTGATTAAACTAATCTTTAGGACTTTGTTCCTGCTGTAGTCTTTGATGCAATACTGTGTATGAGCAAAGTCCACTTTTTCTAAACATAAAGTCAAACAGTTTCTTTGCTTACAGTTTCTGAAACTCTCTTCAGTGAGTCTTACCTCCTCAGCACCTCTGCTCCCTGCCCTCTCTCTGCTGGCTTTTTGCCTCTTCAACCCACACAGATTTCCAAACAATCTCTTAGTTCTTCTCTTAGTTCTCTTTGTAATTATTTAACAGACACTGTAAGACACCACTTTGACCATGTAATCTGACTTTCTTCATAACGTGGACCATAGAACCTTAACCAGCAACTGGTAAAACTATGAGTTTTGCTAGAGCATACTTCAAGAAGAAATGCTGTAAAGGAGAATCTACATATGCTTTACTGTTTTTCAGATTGTTTTCCAGTAGTACTGATAAATTATTTGCTTTATTTATATTTTGCATTTGTCATTTCATAGCAGTGCCTTGCTATGATACACATTTTCTTCACTTGGAATTTTCCTTTGGAGATTTACTCTTCTGTCTGCAATATCTCTGTTGTAAGTGTTGACACCAGAAATGTATTTCAGTAATTATTTTACAAATGTAATATACAGTGGTAAAAACAATTTCCTGCTTCTACTTGGCATTCTCATGTTCACATCTGTCCTTTCCATAATGCTATATCAGGAAGAGTTCATGTTCAGATGATTCGCTTCAATGACCTTAGTTATTTTCATTACCAACTTTATTTTGCTCTTGATGTACAACCTTGCGTTTGTCTGCCTTGAAATGTACTTGAACAGCTTTTGAATAAGAGTGCTGTTCCTATTTTACATCTCAAATCTACTAGCTCTGATCTTTTGCATCTTATCCCAGATGCAGAAAGCAATAGATCAGGATCTTGTACACACACAGAACGATTCCATATTTAAAATTCTGTCTTGGAATGTCAGATCTCCTAGTTTCATTCTTGTTGGTATGGCCAGTATTGACCGTGTCTGGTCTTAATTCAATGGATTAATGTGTTGTTTTTCTTTCTATGCTGCATTTTCTTGCAATATTATTAATACAAATGAGTGTGGGCCTCAGTTGTGCATTCCTTGAGGACAAGGGTCAGTATAAGAGATCACCATGTGTTCTGATTAGAATTAGCCTCCCCATTGAGAAATGATATGTCCTTCAGTTTGACATCTAGATTTTCTTTCTCACTCTACTGAGATGCTGCCCCCTTTTTGTATGCATGACTTTTAAATTATTTAATATTTTTTGAATTATGGACAATGAATTGAAAATTTCATTCATTATTGTAAGACATGGCTAAATTCTAAAGAATCTGTGAACATGACTGCTTGCCCTTACAAATAATAAAACATAAAGCCAGTTAATTTGCATGCTAAACACCACTAGTTCATTTATTTTGATAGTGTAAATGATATCTTTCCAGGCACCAGGCATCCTGCCATCCATTAAAAATACAATCTTTACCAATAAAAACAAGCATCAGCACATCACATCTCATAGAAGACAGCCAGCCAGCCAGAAGTATAAAATCCACTCTCTCCACCCTTCCAGTCCCCAAAGGAGAGTCCATTGCCTCAGCCACCTCGCCTCTGTCAAGAAGTCAAATAAATAGGACATCACACCCTAAGGCTGCTAGATTCAGATTATGACCAAATCACCACAGCCATTAATTTTTTAGGGCAGAGGGTCTCAGCTAAGAGGGAGGAATGCAGCTGGTTTGGGCATTTTCAGGCTCTTGCAGAAAGGGCTTGTGACAGACTCACTCTGAAGAACCTTCCTGTTTGATCTCCTGTTCAGTCAGTAAACCAAAGCTTGGACCTCCTTAGATCTTCAAAACTCTTTTGACTTTGAGCTGCATGCTTCTAGGTAGTATTTTGTAGGAGGAGGAGAATGGGGTTCTAGATGAGTGGTTGCTCAATTTAATTTCAGTCTGGACTCATGCCTGAAATTCTTCCCTTGAAACTACCTGTGGGAGCAGGAATATGAACACAAAAAAATAAAGTGATAGATGAGAAAGTGTAGATGGCTGCTGGTTCGATGGTACATGGCAGCATAATGAAGAGCTGAGACATCCAGGCCACTTTTGGCAAAGCACTCCCAGGCAAGAAAACTTTTGAACTGGGATCCACCCTGCCTTGCTTTGGTTCCCTAAAGTGCTTTCAAGTCCTGAACAGCTGCTCTCTCAAAATCAGAGACCTTTAAGAAGTTAAACAAGTCACTTGTTGCTTGGGAAAATCTGGATTTAAACAAAATGTTAGGTGTTAGGACAGTCTTTAAAATCATCTTGTTTTTGTAAGTAATTTCAGATCTACATCCCAGTCTTGTCTCTAAGGGTAAGAAAAGGTATGGCAGCTAAATAACTCTTTCAGTTTGTCACTGGCCAGGTCACTAGTTCTCTCCGATTCAAAAACTAGCAGAATGCTTTAAATTTCAATGCATCATTAGGGTAGGATGTAACATTTGCAAGTAGCATAGAAGAGGCAAAGGTTTAGCTGAAAGAGCCTTCAGAAGAGTCTGAAGTCTACTACAGAACATAATTCTTTCAGAATGGTGGTTGATCCTTTGTTAGATCTCAACAGCCAATACAGAGGGGGCAAAATAAAATCTGGAAAAGTTTGTAAATCTATTAATATAAGGCATTTTATATTTGGCCATGTGATGGGCTAAAAGTTAGAAATTTCTGTGACCTGTTCTTGTTTCTATCTTGAGTAATCACAGGCTAGTCCTTTAGCTTCTTAGTCTTGAATTTCCCATTACTGTCCAGGGCACTGTTAATTATTGTCAAATTGGGCACCAGAGGATTTCATTGTGCAGTTTAATTTATATTAGCACTGAGAAGCTTTAAATAAAGATAGCCCCAATGTGGACTGGCCCTGTATACGAGGGAAGAGGCCTTTCCGTGAGCAGTTCTAGGTACAAATCAGCAAAGGAGGCGGGACTTTGAAAGACGTTTTCTTATTGATGTCATTCAAGTAGGAGCAGGGGTGCTGGACGATGAAGAGCAAGGATGAGTTAGCGTGGGGTAAGTTCTCAGCACGTCACCTGCTATGTGGTTGCTGCCACTGTGCCAGTGTACACAGTAGGTACTGGCCTATTTTCGGTGAGAATTGATAAAACTTATATTTGCCTCTTGGTTCATCTCATAGCAATTCTTCATCCAGCAAAAATCACATAGAAAGTACCCAGTAAAGTTAGGTACTACCAAAGCCTAGACTTGCTCTTAGGAAGCTGGCTATGTTTACTAAGGATCTTGAAGATGAAACCCACCAAAAGCGGGTTCAGTATTATTAAATCATTCTTGTAGAATAGTAATAAATGACAACACATGATTCTTTCATGGTATTGATGCCAAAATCAACAGATACCAAAATCTATTAAACCCTTAGTACTGGTATCATCTTTTTTTAAGGTTTCTTTCTCTTCTACTTTCCAGCTGACTAGATCTTACTTTGGGGCTCAGACAAATCATTGTGGGATTTCTTTCCATGGTGAAACCGCAATACAAGTTGTAATGGGTCACGCTTCCAAGGTCCAGAGAATTGCATCTGAGGAGTTTCTTAGCCATAGATGCTACCCTTGTATCAATTAATCCTCAAAGGATTTTTATTTCATGAATTATTTATTCTTCTTTGAAACTACAAAAATGTTGGCAATTTTTATACTGTTTAGTATCGTTTACATTTAGGATCGCACTTTTTCTCCAGCATTATATATCACCCATCACTAGGGTGAGCTTTGAAGTGATACTTTTCCAGCATGTGCACATCTAGGATTTGTGTTTGAATGAGACAGACATAATAAGCATTGCCATCAGAATAAGAAGTGATTTTCACATTATTGACTTGCTGTCACTTGCTAGTTCCACTTGTAATTTTCTATTCAAGCAAAACTCCTGAGAGAGTTTTAATGTAGTTTCTGTGCTGGTACTTAATTCCAGGGAATTCATTATAAGTAATCTCTCTGAGTTTTATGGTTAGTTTTGGCCCCCGTTGAAATATTTTTCCCTCTGTTAAATAACTTTAGCCACCACATTACTTCTTGCTGTATGTCCCCTTGTGTAAATGGATTAGGCAGGACACCCTCTGTCTCCTAGCACTTCAGAAAAGTATCTAATGGTACAAATTGTTGCACAGACCTTTCTTTCAAGGGCATAGAAATCACCTTGCATTTCATGAGCAGAAGGCAGGCTAGAATTATATGGTATATTTGAACTGAGAAGGCTGTTTGCTAAAGGATTTAATTGTGTTGGCGGAGTTTAAAGGTGCGTCATGGTACTATCAGAGACCGTATCTACACCATTTTATATACCATGGGTGCATGAATTCAGGCCCAGGACAAAAAGATGTATTGCCGTAACGCTGTTTATACCTCTCTGTTGCATAAGGCTTCCTTAATCAAGTTACTGAGGTGTTATCCTGTGTAAAAGCAGGGGAGTCAGGTGTGCTGTGTGGATAGCTGCAAGCTGATCAGACTTCAATGTGGCGGCAGAAACTCCAAAGATAGCCTCAGCTGTAAAAAAAATTTTACTTCCAAAAGGAAATCTGTCTGCACTATCACTGCAAAAGGATTAAGAGTGAGTGTAAGCGAAGAAGTCTGTCTGGTAGGTAGCAAGGAAAAAAGCACCTGTGCCTTTTCCTGAGTGATTTTATTACTTCTCATCCTACTGCTACAAAGATGACTCGGGAGCAAAATTGATCCTGCAGCCGTGTATTGCTTTCCATGAAGCATGTTCTATCACACGTGATGGTAAGAGCCTGAGCCTCACTTGGAGCCCACTGGGCTCATTCGTGTATTAACCAAAGTGGGAGCAGTAAGCATGGAAAGTGGATATTTCCTTCTGCAAACTCAGGGTGGGCTGGAAAGTGCAGGGTTGGCTAGATCCCACTCTTAAAAAAAATAAATAAATAACAAATAGAAAACTTTTTCATTTAGAAAACATTTAATATCATGCTTGTGAAATTTATGGTTAGATAATAGCTGTGTTCCAATAGTACCGATTTTGTGTGATATCCTGCTGTATGGAGGACCCATATTTTTTAACCCAGTCTCAGAAGCAACAAATGAAAAGTATGAGGAAATGACCAACATATCTATGTAATCTATATAGTCTAGACTTGTTATCTTACCCCTTTTCCAACTTCCCCCATCATTTTGCCAACCTTTCCCCTAGTGAATAAATCCTTGGGAACAGATTTCCTGCAGAACTAATTACCTCTCATTGTGCCACTCTTGTTATTGTACCACCATAAATTGCTCTGATACAAGATGTTGGCAAGATAAGAAGTCTAGACTCTGTATATATAATACATTTTTATATGTGTGTGAATATATGTGTAAAAATATACATTTTCATATGTGTGTGTATTTATATATTATTATATGACAGGCTGCTGGGATGGATCTGATTGGATCAGTCATTCCAGGACTTCGAGGATTTTACAGTTCATGGTCTGTGCTGGGTGCCTTGCAGGCAGATACTGAGACATCATTCCACATGCTCCAACCCACTGTATTTGTGAGATGCTTTAAAACACAATCCAACAAAGTTTGGATTAATAAGAATCAGGGAGGGATCAAGGGAGTAGCATTACTCAGATGACATAGTACTTCAGCAAAGGCCAGTGCACAGTATGCTGAAATAAAAAATAGTTTAGTTATCAATAAATAAAACATTGAAATCTAAGTTGGCTGAAAAAATGAAACAATTTATCTTTTGCTATTTCCATATCTGACATGTAGAGGCAAATACGCTGCCAGATGCATCAGGGAAGAGATTGAGCAAGGAGGGATTCAAGCTGAACTTATGACTCTAAAAGGCATTTTAATCAGTTAGGTTCCAGTGTACTGGCTTATATAAATGTAGGAATGTTATTCACCTCCTTTGCAAATAAAAAAAAAAAAGGAAAGAAAAAAAAAGAAGATAAGTCCACAACAAAAACATCCTAAGGGGTTGTAATAAAATGCCAAAGACATAAAAAATAATAAGAATGGTAAAAAAAAAATAGAGAAGAGTTTTATTTTCAGGAAATTGATTCTAGTGAAGCATACTTTTTTTTCTCTCTCAGGTAAAGGTTCATTTTGGTTGAACTTTTTGTCAGTAAAAACAACAGTGAAATATTCTATGATGTCAGTAGGGATGGGATGTAATATTTGACATACGTTGGAGCCTCGTTACAGTTGCTTGTGCATCTCTCAACATGACCAGTCTCTTCTTGTTGTCATTTCTGATTTTTTGATATACTTTTGTGTTGCAGATATTGATGAATGTGCTTCAGACTCCCATCAATGTAACCCCACCCAGATCTGCATAAATACTGAAGGGGGATATACCTGCTCCTGCACTGAAGGCTACTGGCTCTTAGAAGGCCAGTGTTTAGGTATGTTCTTCAGAAATGCCCTCTAAAAGCCCTTTGGCAGTTGGTTATGCCAGTGAAAAGAAATCTCTTCTGCCATCCACATTGCTTTTATCATTACCGAGGTTGGGTTGGTGTTTACCCAGGTCCAGATTTTCACAGTTTATCTGCAAATATAGGAAACCTCTTGCAATGTGGTATTTGTGCATGTATGCCTGTGACTAGCTGAACTGTTTTTACTGAGCATCTTTGTCGTGTGCACAGTCAACCTTATGCTATGTGGAAACTAATGTCTACCTTAAATTGTTAAGTGCCAACAGTACTTGGCACTCAGGCTCCCTTGTGGAACAGAAATGCAGATGTGAATGCCATAAGATAATCATTTCCTATCCTATCCCAGAGGGCTGTGTTGCCATCCAGAGGGACCTGGACAGACTAGACAACTGGGCGGTCAAAAACCTCATGAAATTCAACCAGGCCAAGTGCACGGTCCTGCACCTGGGGAGAAACAACCCCAAACATCAGTACAGGCTGGGGACCGACCTGCTGGAGAGCAGCTCTGCAGAGAGGGACCTGGATGTCATGGTGGACGACAGGTTGACCATGAGGCAGCAGTGTGCCCTCGTGGCCAAGAAGGCCAATGGGGTCCTGGGATG
>JAWLRI010000448.1:7450279-7466878 GCA_034781795.1 Crypturellus tataupa
GCGTGTGCAGGGGGGTTGGACTAGATGACCTCTAGAGGTCCCTTCCAACCTTAGGCATTCTGTGATTCTATGAAGATGAGCATCCATGTTACACATTAGATTTCCCTGTTCTCAGTCTGAAAGGATCCCCGTTCAACTGAGATGAATCACAAGTAAATACACAAAAAGTCTGATCTATTCCCAAACTGGCATGTCCTTTGCACATAACTACAGTCCTGCCCCAAAGACATCAGTAGTCACTACCAAGAAACAGACCAGTAAATCTCTGGATTCACCCAAACCTTATGCTTGGGGACAAGAATAATAATAAAAAAAAAAAAAAAGTAATTCTGAAGTGGATGCAGCTCTGTAGCTTCCAAGCAGGTTTTTTTTTTTTTTTTTTTTTTTTTTTTTTTTTTTTTTTTTTTGTTATTTTCCTTGCAGCAATGTCCTGTCAGCCGCTTAGCTCAGCCCTGTTTAAAAAAACATCCCTCCACAAACAGCACAGGAAAACTTTCCAGGCCATTCCCTCGCTTACCGGGCCCGCGGGACAGGGAAGGACAGTGCTCGGGGCGAGAGAGGACACAGCAGCTTTTCTCAAGTTTGCCGTTTGACCCCTCTGCACGGGCTGCTCTCCGGAGCTGCCCCATCCTCCCCGCTGCACCGAGCGCACCAGGTTAGCGAGGGCTGCTGCACCGCTGCCCGCCCTCAGCGCGGCCGCCAAAGAGGGGACGCAGAGGTGGAAAGCTGCCTCTGTGGCAGGGGGCTCCGATTGGCAGTGTTGCCAACTTAGTTCTCCCCGTTACAGCCCAGATTTAGGGACTGACTGCAGCATTCAGGGTTTGAATATGGATTTAAAGCACTTTGCTGCTTGATGGATATACCAGAGAGCTGGTGTGGTAGCTTCAGTCAGAACTGAGTATCTGCTTATGCTATTTAAAAAAGGCAGTAACATCCCAATGCTTAATTTAAGTAATTATGGGGTAAAGTATTACAAGGCAATGCAGAGAAGCAAATAGCATTTAGAGTCACCACATTTTTCTCTAAGTGTCAAAAACAGTCTCAGTTTTCCATGTTTTTCCACTGGCCTGGAGAGGTGATTTTTTTGCTGGCATTAGGCAGTGAAAGACCATTCAATGTAATCAAAGGGCTGGGTTGGGTTTTTGGAGTCAAGCTCCCTTGTTGCTCTGGTAGTATCGCAGTTAGGAAAAGCTGCACTTTTCTACAACCCTGTTCTATGGATTCCACTGATGTTTGCTCAAGAAGAGCTGCTACAGCAGTGCCTGCATGAACCGCTCACAGTAAGCAACCTTGGAAAACTAAAGTCCTTATCCTCAAAACATAGCAGACTTGAAATATAATCCTGCAAAATGAGAAGCATGTATTAAAATTAATGCATTATGCCAATGAATGGAGCATTAATTTGCTTAAAACCAGTGCAAGATTTGGGCCAAGCCTACCCCTTGTGTGTACATACCATAGCTGACCCTGGCCTTTGGGTTATCATGCTGTTTAGACTGAAGTGGAAAAGGAAAACTAGGAAGGGTAAAACTTAGTGTCAGTGTCCTCTTGTATTTGGTATAGAGAATGTTTCCAAGATTTTTGACATTTTCAGAATGACTTCCTGAGCTCTTCTATGGCAAAATTTCCCCATTAAGTCCAACAACATAGACTTGAATTAACGGATATAGCTACTTATACAACAGTTTCACAGCATTGTTGTTTTGACGGTATTACCACATCTTGTAAATGTTCAGGTCATTTGAGAATTTGGTTGCTTAAAGCAATCTTAATATTTAACACCAAAACAGGAAGCTGCCAATTTAGCTAATAAATAATGAACTGCTGGGATTTCTTTAGATAACTATGCCTGTGTATACAAGGGAGAGTACTGCCATTCTGATTTTTGCATGTGTTGGACCTTACGATGGAAGTTGCTTCATCCAAGCCAATGCCTTTGGGTTTTACTCACTCTGGCAGACTCACTGGGGATAATAAACTTAGTTTTCTATTACACTGACTTAACTTTATGCCAATAGAACTGGTTCAGACTAAATTGATGTGAAAGAGGTTTAACAGAAAAAGAGTTAGACACAGTATGTCTGCTAGGATAAGTATGAAGGTTATAGAAGATCTAGTTGAGATAATTCAGCCTTCTGTTGAAAAGTGTACAAACTGATTTTGGGGGTAAGGGACATTCACAATTTCCAGTAAATTACACAGAAACTGCAGATTCTCAGCATCATTGAAAAATCAGACTAGGTGTCATTCCCTCATTCTCTCTTCTGCTGTCATACAATAGCTCTTGAGATCTGCAGGAGTGGATATTGAATCAGAGGTAATATTTGCTCTGAGATCTGATTGCACCTGTAAGGAGTCTGAATGGGAACTTTGTGTTCAGAAGCATCACTGAAAGGATGCAAAGCTTTGTGTGTAGCCATAAGAAACATCCATAAATCAAAAGCCAGTTTATAACAAAGAAAATATCAAGTTTTGGAGAAGACAACTGCACCAAGTCTTTCATTCCAATTCCTAGGCAAGGAACAAGAGTTTTCTAGCACATACTATCAGATTTATTGGGTTCATGGAAGATTTTTAAGGTGCTGTCATTCAGTAAATTAGCCCTGTTTATTTTACAGCATTTTATTTTGCTTATAACAGACAAATATATCTATTTCTAATGCTGCAGTTCAGCCAAGACTATTATTTAATTTTGGCAGCAAATTTGTTTTTCACATTTTATCTTATGTAGTTTGTTGGTTAAAGATTCATATAAAATGGAAATGGTAATGTGCCTATTGGGGAAAAAGTCATTAAAGAATATCGTGTCAAAAAAAGAAGTAGTGCTTAGAAACAAATATTTCTTGCTTTTCTAAGTAAGCCATTTTGGTACATGTAGGGGTGAAAATGAGTTTGTGTCCCAGTTCTGACAAACCCCGGTACGGCGCTCCCTGTGCTCGTGCTGACCCAAGCTACAGGCGCTCTTCCGAGGCCGGTCCCAGAGCTTTCTGATGAAATAACACCAAGCAGAGTGTTACGTGCATGACCATTGATTCATAAGCATTAATATATGTCAGATCTGTATAAGAATGCACTGTGGCATTCTTTTGGGTAGGGATGTGTTATAACTGAAAGTTTGACTGGAATCTGTGAATGGATCTGTGAATGACAGTTTGGCTAATTTCTGTTACTTGTAGAGCTGGTTCAGTGTGAGCGTGTTGCTGCACATGACAATGCAGACCACTCTGTTTTTTATCTTTTCCATCGCAGACATAGATGAATGTCGCTATGGCTACTGCCAGCAGCTGTGTGCTAATGTACCTGGTTCCTATTCCTGTACGTGCAATCCAGGCTTTACCCTCAATGATGACGGACGATCATGTCAAGGTACGGTCTGTGATCAACGAAATGACAGTTTTGGTCCCAACCCTTAAAAACCTGCCTAATTTGTAGAATACAAGTGATTTTCCTAACATTGTGTTTGAAGTGCTTATAATTTTGTCTGTCTGGGATACTTCTGTAGCTCCCACGTGAATGTGTTTGTCTTCACCTAGAAAGGACACAGGAGTGGTATGATTAGTGTATCAGTAGAAATATGCAGAGGCCCAAACACTCTAAAATGTCCTTATTCAATGCTGAAATTACCAAGAACCAGCAGTGTGAAGTATTTTGAAGCTCTGAGACTCTCCTGAGACAGGAAATCTCAGACAGATCAGGAAATTAGACTCAGGTCTCCCAGTCTCTAGACTAGTGTCCTGAGCACACGACCACCTTTTGCTGTGACATGCTACCTGAATGAAAATAACCTCTTCCCAGAGCCTCTCCCTAGCTCTCTGGTGCTGCTAAGCAGCTTCCTGAATACTCCAGAAAATAGTCTTATTAGACTGTTACTATCCTGTGTAATGTGCTAATGGTGGGAGGACTTTCAGAAGCTACTAAAGTCCTGACAGGAAAATAGTGGTCTGTCATAGGTTTGCATAAGAACATCCACATTGTACTATTTTTCTCAGGTGTATCTTGCTGCCTTTTGTCCCAAGTCTTTGTGGCAAAAATTAAAATAAAAATCTGTCTTCAAAATAGCTCCATAAACATAGATGCCTTTGTAATAAATGCCCAAATATTCTGTGCGTTTTTTTTTAACTATAATCGGAGTATATGTGTTTCCTTTATGGTGCTTCAGTTGTGAATGACCTTCTTTATCCATTAGAAACGAGATCAGGAGCCAACAGTCATGTTAGAGCAGAGCTGACCCTCGCTGATTAACAAAGAGTCAGCCTGAACACCAGCATGGTGCAGGCACTCCCAAAAGCTTTGATTCCAGGCAGTCTTGTGTTTCCAATATGCCTTTTCCAGTCATCATCCTGAATTCCAATAAATAATGACTCGACTAACTTTTTTCAGACCAAATCATTCTGCCTCTACAGCTAATCTCTTTTAAATGCTTCACAGAAACGAATCGAAAACAGTTTTGGGACAAGTCACTGATACACTGAGTATTATTTTCCCACAGATGTGAATGAATGTACGAGTGAAAACCCTTGCACTCAAAACTGCGTCAATACTTATGGCTCTTTTCTCTGCCGCTGTGAACCTGGCTACGAACTGGAAGCTGATGGAGTTAACTGCAGTGGTAACTATCTTCTCTGGTGCTTTAATTGTGTTTTCTTTTTCCAGTATATTGTTCTGTAGATGCTTTCAAAAGAATCCTTCTGCACTGGGATATGTTTAGCAGCAGGTAACTCTAAATAATCTGATTTTTCTTCAAGTTAAAGCAGACAGCAAAACCCCAGAAGAGCACCATGCTTGTAAGAGAGAGCTGCAAATCATTTAAAAGAAATAAGTTAAATATTAATAAGCTCTAAGATAATAATAATGAATAAGAAAAAACCTTCAAATACAGAACTAGGAGCAAGGAAAAGTAGGAATATTTCTAAAACATTCATCCATAATTAAAGAAATTACCCCGAGCATACTGTTGAATGTATGTATTCCTCTTGCTCTAATGCTTGGACATTTCTGCCTGAGACCTTCCCTGGTTTCCCCTGTCTGTCTCTGGCCACCTTTCAGAAACAATGCGTGGTTTCTTAGCATGGCTGCTGGTCCATTCAGCACATAGCAGATAACTCAGTGTTTATGTCCCTATTCTTTTTCTTTTCTTGATTTTGTTTTTATTTTATGACTTCATTTTAATTGAAGGCAAATAGTTAAACTTGTTTCTGTGCTTAATGTTCCCACAACCTGATAAAATGAGAGAACCCAGCCAGTATTTCTTGGAAGAAAAAACACACTGGAAAATATTTGTTTTTTAATTTACAGTAAACAGATGTAACATGCTGTTTTTGAGACAGAAGACATGTGATATGCAGGATGTGTATAGATTAGTGCTCACAAAGCTATTCTTCCCTGCAAACCTCATTATTACAAGGAAAAGGATTAAGACTTAAATCTCTCAAGGGTTTTAGAGATTTAGAGCTGTAACACCTAACTTAAGATTCCTATTTTCAAAGGGATTTTCTGCTTCTGAGTTAGATTCCTGGGTCTTTTACACATTTCTGAGACCATCAGGGGCCTAAGCAAGCAGGCTGAGTGCAATGCACCATAAGCATCGCCAGTAAGAAACGGCGACAAGAGGGTAGTGCTTGAAGCACATTTTTGTCCGAGCGCCCCCCGAGACCTGCCTGCAGTCAGCCCGGGCTGGAGAGCCCTTTCTGTGAGGAAGGCAAGAGCAGCACCGTGGCTGTCACGTGCGGGAGGAGGTCGTGTTGATGTTAACAGGTCAATCTGTGTTGTGAAGGGCTTAGAGCGCAAGAACAGGAGAATCAAACTCAAATCTGTCCTGCCGAAGCTGGAACAGAGATCCGAATGCTTCTGCACAAGCAGATGCCTGTCTTGAGCAGGTTAAATTTCTCTGGCTGAGCTTCTTTCACTTTCTAGGCAATCACTGGACAGGCCTGAGGCTCTCTAATCTGTTAGATCAAGCCATGGCCTCGCAATTTTTTTTTGCCTTAAAGATGGGACATGTTCTCACTCCAATTCAAACAGAGAGGCAAAGATTTTACCTTGGCTCTCCCAGGGTTTTCCCTAGTCCCAAAACTCTTCCATGTGCATTAGATGTGCCTACAGTGCTTGTCATCTTGGGCCCTGGGGTGGGAGAGTCAAAACCCCAGAAGGGTCTAGGAATAGCGAAGATGCATCTGTTCTGTATGAACAGGGTACTCAGGATGTTAAGTGCCATCTGAGCATTGGTTTTATGAGTCTAGGTGCTGGATCACCTAGAGAAGGAATTTGATATCTCAATCCCTTTATGGAGTCAGCCCTTGGTCCTTGTTTTGGCAATAGTATTTTTTTTTTCCTCAGAGAATTTACTGGGACAAGTCACAATAACAGGGCTATGTAGGTGTAGAGTTCCTTTCATCTCTCTCCTGATAATGTGGTTGTGGACATAAAGTCACTTGAATATATTTGTACTTAAAATACTTTCCAGTACATCTGTACAAAACACCAGAAGTGGATAAATGGACGGAGCCCAATTTAGAAGAAAGGGAAATTCAGTCTAAAGAGTAAAAGTGATTTGCCTGGGAGAGTCACTAAGTCAGAGCTGGGAATAAGAACCTGGGAGTTCCTGGCGAGGACTCCAGCCTTTGTTTCTTTCTTCCCCTGAACAGGGAAATAAGGAAATGATTAACAGCAGCCTCCCTCGGAGTAGCGCCTTTGCATGTGTGCTCCCCTCAGTTAGCCATGCTTCCATGTGCAGCTCTGAAGTTCATCTTCTCACTTGTACACGGTTCTGCAGAATACAATGGCTGGTCAAGTCACGAGTAAAAGGACGGGGGGAGAAAGCATGATTTCTGCTTTTAATCAGAGCTTTGCCAAGCTGCTTAGCTTCCTGGGTATCTGGAAGATGACTAGACATTCCAGTAGGTCTAACGCAAGCTGAGATGAGCTTGAAGTCTTATTGGAATGCATTGGAAATAACTGACTAAGGGCTAAGAAACATAAAACAGCCAGGGTTGGCAGCAGGAGTTCTGCTGGGACACATGTGTCTTTGGGAAAGAGAAGGTTCTTCTCCAGAAAAATAGAGAAAATCCAACAAAATCTCTCCTTACAAATTACAGTTGCAGCTTTGTTGCTTGAGTAGCTCTGCCTGTGACGTAAAACAGAACTGAAAACATGGCCAACTGGTGACAGGTATTCTGAAAAGAAAAATAAATGTTAGCGCCATACACTGAGTCTAGTAGCAGCCTTGGTTTCCCTAGGAGGAAAGGGTTTAACAAAGAACTGGCTAATGGCATTTCACGAGGCTGCCACAAAGCTCTGAAGAACTGGGGGCACCAACCTGGAGCCAGGGAAATAGGCGCCCAGTGCAGATCTGCCTGGGGGGCTGCTGGATTGACTGGAGTGCCAAAGACTCTACGCTTTGTTTTACCACTGCAGACATGGACGAGTGCAGCTTCTCCGAGTTCCTTTGCCAGCATGAATGTATGAATGAGCCTGGTTCTTACTACTGTGTCTGTCCTTCGGGCTATACTCTGCTGGACGACAGCAGAAGTTGCCAAGGTAAGAACATTCCAGCTCTGATTAAAACCCGGGCTGGGACGGGGGACCGGCAAACAGGTCCTGTGCCTGGAAAGAGGCTTTCAAGGACTGAGATGCTTGGTCTTGGCATTGCATAATGAAATACTTGTAGGGGACAGTTATGCAATTCTGCTGAGAATGTCATCACATGAATAAATCCACAGAGGTTACTTGGGGCACTGGAGTAAGAAAGACATTACTGACTAAGAAGCAGTTACACAGTAAAACCCTCAGATGCACTCCTCTCCTTTGCACGTGTCTCTTCAGTTAGCAAATGCTCTGAGATCAGAGAGATTGAGCAGCAAATTTCTTTTTACTTTGCAACACTCAGCACCTGGGAGCACTCAGCACCTGGGAGCACTCTCATAAGTAGAAATGAATGTAGTAGAGACTGATCTTAAAACAGGATCCATTTATCAGAATGACACTTCACATGGTGCAGGGAATTTGGGATAATTCATTAACATAGAAGATGTTTTTAAGGGTGATGTCTTGCACAGATTTCCCCACATTAGCCTCTTTCTTGTTTCTTGTGTTTTAGATATCAATGAATGTGAAAACAGAAACTTCACCTGCACTCCACAGCAAACGTGTTTCAATATCCAAGGAGAATATAAGTGTTTAGATCCAGTTAGATGTGAGGATCCTTATATCCAGATTAATGAGAAGTAAGTAGCACCCACAGTCACAAGAGTAAATTCTACCTGTATGAAGAATATCTAGAGTGAGCCAAACAAACTGCACTTTTGCAACACAGATGTGAAGTGTGTCTAAAGAGCTATAGACACATGCTGTTGCTGCATTTACTATTAGCAAGCTTTATAAAAATAATGGATTGCAATTCCTTACCAAGTCAGCAAGTGGGATAAGATATGACATAATATGATATTATATTCAGATGTGTGGGAACCTAGACTGCAAAAACACTTAACAGTACAGAAAACAGCAAGGTTTGTAATGTAATGAGACATATAGTAGCATTACTAATTGACTCCATATATGCTCAAACACAGTTTGTTTGTTAATATGAATACTTCTTGTAAGTATTAACATGGTCATGTCAGAGAAGTAGTTTATAAACATTAGATGCTAGTTACTGCAGAATGAGAGTAGTTGCCTACAGCTTAGAGGTTAAATATGCTGAAAAGTCTACAGGCTGATTTGCACTGTCTTGAAAACGGATATGTCTGAATGGGGTTGTTAGCACTGTGACTGTCTAAATTTGGAATTATTTGGCCAGTGATTCTTGCAGTGAAAAAAAAAATCCCACATTTCTAAAATTTCCATTTTTCTTCTATGTTTTTTATGTTCCTTCCTGGGGCAAATTATTTAAACCTCCGGCAGTTCTCCATATGTTGCAGTCCACTGTTTTTTATCCATAGCATTTGCAGTCAACCGAGTTACTTGAGATTGCTTGGTAAACTAATAGATTTTATGGAAAATCAAGAGATGACGAATCTAGACCTTCCAGGGCTTTATTTGTGCGCTCATATTGTCCTCTGGACGTGGGCAGCTGAGGAGGGGCACACTCTGCCACCTCTGGCTCAGAGCTGGTAGTCTTAAGCTAGAAGCTGAACTGTCTAAAGCCTCTGTGTCTGAATTTCTCAGAGACCATCTCTGGAGCCCTTACAGATCATCTTGTACCAGAGCTTTGGATTGCTAAGCGTTGTGCTTGGTGGCTTTGGCTTGCGTGTAGATGTGGCTGTGTTTAATTTGTGGAATATGTCTAGAAGTGGTCAGTATAAAAACCAAATGAAGTCTCTGCATCTGTGTTCTCTGTGGAAGGAATTGAGTTTTTCTAATGCCAGGAACCTTTTTATAGGGCACTCACTAGAGGAACCATCTGAAATTGGTGTCAGTAATGGAAGTTGTGGAACAATAATTCCCTAACACGACTTTTATAAATGGACATCCTGTCTCACAACTTTATTGCAGTTCTTTGAAGCATGCTGTTTAGGGAGGGACAGCCTGTGGTTTAGGGACATGGGTTGATAGAGTCTGCTTGGGGTTCCAAGGGCTTTTAACCAGATCCCTTCCGCAATAGTTTTAAGGAAATTTAGCAGTTATAAGTAAGAGACCAATCCCTGGTCCAAATGAAGAAAAAGTTGGAAGAGAAGAAATTGGACTGAATTGCCAACTTTCACAGTGGAGTTCAACAAGGCCCTGAGCTAGACCTACTGTGTCCAACACATCTGTAAGCAAACTGGGAAACAGGGTAAACAGTAAAGTGGCAGCATCTTCTAAAGTAGTTGAGGACAGTAAAGAAAAGGACAAACAGAAAAGAATCACAGGAGGATCATAAAGATCTGTGTGACTGCAGCAAAAATGACAAATGAATTTCAGTGTAGATGAATGTAAAGTGAAAAGACAATCCCAATCTCACATATGAAATAAAAACTCTGATTTGATCATAACAACTCAGAAGTAAGATTTGAGCTGTAGGGAGTTCTGATTATAATAACACTCAAAAACTGATTTCTGCCTAAAACACTCGGTCTGCAGTGTTCAGCAGAGATCAGAAAAGCAATACCAATGCTAGGCATTACTAGGAAAGGAACAGAAAATACATCAGGGTGCTCTTGCAGCACTGTGCCGTGGTGCTTCACCTCCTCCTCTAAAGAATATAATAGAGCCGGATGAAGGTTCTCAAAGAGCCACAAAGATGATCAAAAGCAGGTCATGTCTTTCATGTGAGGAGCAACTAAGTTAGGCCCCTTCAACCATGATGGGGTCAAATATGAAATTCTGAGTTGTATGAGAAGGATGGTCAGGGTTTGACAGTTTGCTGTCCTTTGTGGTGGATGAGTAGGGACATCAGATGAGGTCAGCAAGGGGCGATTTTGAGAGAAGGGGTTCGTTCTGCCTGTGGCCCATTGGGACTGTGGGACCTCCTGACACTGGGTGTAGCTGGTACTAAAAGCTTGTGTGGGTGTAAGGGGAAGCTGGAGAGGTTAATGGAAGAGAATCACATTAAGGGCTAATGAATATAAAGAAGGCCTCTGCTTTTGATCTACTGGAGAAAAAATAGAGAGTTTGCTAGAACTTTGCTCTGACCAGAGTGGTTTGTCATATGTTTTCATGTAATGTATAAAGGATCATCAAACAAAGAATGCAATATGATCCAGTAATGAACAATCTTGAGGATACTAGAGTTTAAAATACTATCAAAATAGAAATGTACACTGGGAGGCTAATCTGCACTGCAGAGCTGCTTTAAGGAAAGTGCAGATTTTTTTTGTGATCTAAAAAGACGAAAGATGCCAAAATAATTTAGCAAAGCTTATAAGGTGGGGATATAGGTAGGCACAGATAATATTAAAAATGATCAAATTCATTGCAAGTTTCATTAACTTTGATAGAAAATAAAATTATTTTATTTATTTCTGCAGCCTTATTAGGATATAAAGATTTAGATATTACAGCTTTTTTCTAATCACTAATGATAATTTTCTCTGTTAGTCGCTGCATGTGCCCAGCTGAAAGCCCTGGTTGCAGAGATCAGCCATTCACCGTCCTGTACCGAGTCATGGAGATGGTGTCCGGGCGGTCTGTGCCTTCCGACATCTTTCAGATGCAAGCAACAACTCGCTACCCTGGAGCCTATTACATCTTCCAGATCAAATCGGGGAACGAGGGCAGGGAATTCTACATGCGAGTAAGTCTGATGTCTGTGCAGGGAACCTGTCATATCCTCTTGTTAGCTGAATTTCTTTTTGATGACAGAACTCTGCCTTTAATTAGTACCATTTGAACATTCAAAGTGACGTTGTTATATGCAGGCATACAGAGCAGCCTGCTGATGTGCAGGGTTTCTTGGCTTTTTCAGGAAGAAAACCTACCCACAGCACGAGCACTTTGTCGCAGAGGGCTTGCACTATGTTTTTAACACAAGATCTGCACCCTTACACCTTTTAATAATAAACCATTTTTGTCATGCTCAGGTGAAACTGTTACATGAAACCCTTTTTATTTACTAGACAAACAGAACTTGCCACCTGAAGGGTCACCTTTTCTCAATTTTTTATTTTAACTGTGCATTGGAAATTTAAAAAAATGAAACCCCCAAAAGTGGGCAAAACTCTCCATGTTTAGAGTTGACTTTTTACATAGTTTGCTTTTGTTTATTGTGTTTTTGTCCTCGAGAATCCACGTTTTGCACAGACAGCACAGATCTCATGAGGAGCGGCTGAGGGAGCTGGGGCTTATTTGCTCTGGAGCAGAGGGGGCTCAAGGGAGACCTTATTGCTCCCTACAGTTATCTGAAAGGAGGCTGTAGTGAGGCAGGAGTCGATCTCTTCTCCAGAGTAACTACCAGGAGGAACCCCCTGGGCTAAAGTCGCACCAGGGGAGGTTCAGGTTAGACATTAGGAAGCATTTCTACACAGGAAGAGTAGTCAAGCCTTGGCACAGGCTGCCCAGGGAAGTGCTGCTTAGGGAGTCACCATCCCTGGCAGCGTCCAAGAGACGTGTAGATGAGGCACTCGGGGCCGCGGCCTAGCAGGCTCGGTGTTGAAGGGCTATGGTTGGACTCGATGACCTCGAAGCCATGATTCTGTGATTCTAAACGCCCCCGGCCTGCTCTTTGCACGGTGTTCCCGTGTCAAGCCCGCAGCCAGCAGGTGGAGCTTAGTCATTGCCTTGAGAGCCGAGAGGGGAAGGTTGAGAGCCCTGGGGAAGGAAGGAGCAGGGTGGCCCCTGATGGAGAGGGGACGGCTCTCAAGCCGGGCCCTCAGCCTGGCCCGCCTTGCTGCTCCTCACACTTGTTCCAGACTTGTGGTAAAACGGATCCCACTCTGCGTGTCTGCTTAACGTCACAGCTCCTGATACGGAAATACTCATAATTCACTGGCCTGGCCTTTTAAACTCAGCTTCCACTTGCTAGAAGCCAGATCTTCTCAAGCACCTGAGAACTGGCTTGATTATAGCTCAACTCTTCTGAAAATCCAACCTACCGTCACCTTAACGTAACATAAAAATCTCTTTGGAGGATAAGGTTTTGCACTGTTAACATATGTAAGTATAAGGCAAACTCTGGTTCCACTCACATAAGAAAAATACACAAGAAGATCTGTGCCCAAGACTCTGCTCCCTAGCGTTTGCTACTTCAAGGTAATAGTGTTTGGCACATCAAACTAAATAATACCTCATCAGAAATAGGTTATTATTTGCGCATAGCCTAAATCTGTGTTTTCATCTTCTGCTGTTCAGACAACCAGATTTATATATACAAGAGCTTCTTTCATGTGCAGTGCTCCCAAAGGGCGAAAAAAGAAATCATACAATGTGATAGTTCACAGTAAACACTGAAATAGAGCAGAACACTCAGATGAAGCTCTCTCCAGTGAAATACAGTAGCTTCTAACAGTGCAGCAGGAAACAATGTAATTTGGGCTGTTTTAGGACTAGAAATCATAGTTTTCAAGAGTCCTTTTTGAAAGTCTTACCTGCTTGCTCTTGTTTTGTGCACAGCAAACAGGACCAATCAGTGCTACCTTGGTGATGACCCGTCCCGTGAAAGGGCCCCGTACTATTCAGCTGGACTTGGAAATGATCACCGTTAACACCGTCATCAACTTCAGAGGAAGCTCCGTCATCCGGCTGAGGATATACGTATCACAGTACTCGTTCTAAACCTTGAGTTTGTGCCCTTGAAACATTGGAAAAGACCTAATTCCTCCTGTGCAGAACTCTGTCAGTACATATAGCAGCTCAAAACCAGATCAGTGTTACCACAGACCCAGTGACCGAAGCCAGTCTGAGGAGGGAGGCCTCTTCGTGCACAGCCTCTACAGGATGCACACATCTGAAGATGTATCGTCAGCAGATCCCATATGATTCTCTATGTGGTTATATATTTTAAGAACTCTTTTTTTTTTTCTCCATTGTAAACATTTCTAAAGTATGAGTCTATGTTTGAAAGACTGTGAACCTTTGTAGCTTCAAGGCTGCTTAGCAAAAAGCACCAAAGAAACTGAGGAAAAAGCTGGCTTTTGCAATCTTGCTCTTTTCATTTTAAAAGGAAAACAGACAAACAAGCAGCAACCAAAACAAAACCCACCTCTTGAAACAAGGGATCTCAGAAGTGCTAATTTATCCAAGTATCTCTGGAATTATGTCAGGCACTTTGTCTTAGTTCGCCTTGCATTTGTCTTAATTTCATCTGTTTTTCTTTCTATTTTATAGCTAAAATTCATTGTAAATGCATTCCAAAATACATGTTGTACTATGTAATCTTCTACTTTCTAACAAAAGTGTCACATGTTTGGGTTCTTTACTGTATTAAATCTTCTTATATAATAGAGAACTTAGAAATCTATCACTGGATGGTATATTTTACAATGTTTAGGGTGGTATGTTTATTTACACTCTGGCTCTCTGACACAGGTTTCCGCTACCAGAATAATATCCAATGGCTTTAGACCAGAAGATAGAACTTCAGATGTTCAGAACTTTGTTTTTCACTGTTTGTTCCGTCTGTAGCAGTTTGTGATGGTTAAGGGGTAGCAGGACTAACTCTGTAGATATGATGACAACAAATCTCCTGTTAAAAGACCATTCAGTTCAGATGAATCCATTTCTTCAGAGAAAACAAAACACACATACAAAAAAGGATGCCTCTTTAGATACAGTGTCTTATACACTCCTAGCATTGGAGGAAAAAAAAGTTGAAATGAACTTGAAATAGTCGTATACCACATACCTCTAGCACAGAGCCGAACCAACTGTGCAAGTGATGGAGATCCCAGAGTTTCCACAGGCCATGTCTTCTCAGGTATAACTGCTCTGGCCAGTAGAAAGCTTTTATTAAAGTCTAAACTGTATCTATCTCCCCCGTTGTAATTTAAGTCTGTTGCTCTTCAGCCCACTCCTAGTAGAAAGAGAGAACAGTTTATTATATTCCCCTTGCAGCAGTCTCTAACATGTCTGAAGACTGTTGTCATGTCTCCTCTCAGACTGTTCCTTTCTAGTCTAAACAAACCCAATTCTTTTGGTCTTTCCTCATACATCACATTTTCTGGACCTTTAATCTCTTTTTTTTGCCTTTTTTTTTTTTTTTTTTCTGCTTTCATCTGGATTCCCTCCAGTTGGTTCACATCTTTCTTGAAGTGCAGTGCCCAAAATGGGGAAAAGCATTCCAGCTGAGGCCTCAAAGTGCTAAGCTAAATATATATGTGTATGTGTGTATTTTAGGATTTTAGAAAATAAAACACACAAAATTATGTAGTTTGGAGGTATATTCCTCACTTCGTTGAAGGAACAGGCACTTTGGTCTCTGATTTTAGAGTCAGGTTTTCATACAGCTTACTTTTAAGTGCTGGCTCTTTTGCTATTCCTTTCTACTTTTTTTCCTTACTGGCTTGTTTGCTCTAGACTAGGGCTAATACTAGAAGTATTCATCTTTGTTGGCTTTTAGGGGGATTGGGGAACTGGTAGAACTTAACGTTGTGTGGGAAAGGAAATTTGTGAAGATCACTAGTGCAATTTGCAGACATTAATGCAATTTGTGAAATTTGTGAAGATCGTAACGCAAGGAGACTGGAAAGCAGTCCAAGCATTACATGAGATCTGCATTAAAGTGAGAGTTTTAAATCGAAGATTACAGATGCAAAATTTTCACACAAAACAGACCACATGACATGACCGGAAAATTGACTCTCTTGCTCTTACTAAGCTTTGTGAGTTATTCTGGGGTGGTTTTCTCCCAGATTTAGTAGCAAAGAGGCTTTTTTTCGCTTGTACTTGCCTTGGAGGAAGCCCAAATACTCTGGCCCACGGCAACAAAATGTGTTTTTCTGGTTCAAGTGTGCTCTAGTGGGTTCCATTTCTTACTTGGTCAGTGTTCTACCTCCAAGCTTTAACGGACCAAGAAGGGTGCAGGAAGCCAAAGGCTCTGAGTAGCTCAGCTGGGATCTCTAACATGGAGAAAATCTGAAGAAAAATATCAGAAATGGGAATGTGCCTCTTGAGAGGGTCATCACAGACCATGGTCTTGGAGGGGAGAATGGAGATGACCAGAACGGAGGAATGATCGCTAAAACCGGGGTGCCAAGATGGCTCGTGGGTACCAAATGGTGGTGGGGAGGCATGGGAAATGAGGAGGCTCTGGTGGAGCAGAAAGAAGACAGGAGGAGGCTGGGCCTTGCTTTAAAGGCATTAAGCCCTTCAAGAAGCTGAAAGATTTCCCTGTGGTTAGAAGCTCTTTCCCCCTTTTGTGCCCCTCCGCTCTGTCCTCTTCCTGCCCAGCTGAGGAGTCGCTCTCTTCCTGCCCTCACATCACCCACCCCTGGAGAGGAAGAGCTCTCTGTCATAGACAGCTCCTCGGTTCTGGGCTGCTCTCCCGTGGGTCCCCGCCTACCAGCCTGGTTTAACCCTGACTTAGAAACATCACAAACAGAGGAGTTCCATAGCAAAACACTTTGTTAAAAGACTAAAGCTTGAATATTTGGTTTTAGTATGGTCCAGCAAATACTAATAAAACACTATTATATTTTCTATATAAATATTCTGCGCCTTAAAAAAATAAGTCTAGAAACAAGACACTTCCCAACCGCCGTAACATCTTTCATCACTCACTATCACTCCAGACAGCTTTAACTATGCCAAAATATATGCCAATCTCAAAATAATAAATTACTAGCAGTTTATAATATCCAAACTCTCAATTTCCTATTCAGGGATCTGTTTCCAATAGACCATTGCAGACTCATATATTACAGCAATTCTCACCAAATAAAAGACAGGGCTATGCAGGCCAGGTCTTTACCTGATAAAATTTAAAAATGCAAATGTGCAACTGCTGTATGCTTTCATGTCCCCCTCTGAGGTCAGCTCCCTCAGCAACAGATGGATTTACCACTCCAGGCTGGTCAGAAAATGATTCCTTCTTCTAACTTATTATATGTACGTATATGTATATACATATTTATGGTTTTCTAACATGAGGAGTTTTATTACATAGACAATACTGTGTTGAAATCCAGATGAGGGCAGTGACCTGGCTTCTCTAAGGAACTTAAGGAAAAATTTCCTGTGAGGGTGACAGAG
>JAWLRI010000448.1:7466978-7479146 GCA_034781795.1 Crypturellus tataupa
GTGTGCAGGGGGGTTGGACTAGATGACCTCTAGAGGTCCCTTCCAACCTTAGGCATTCTGTGATTCTATGATTCTCCCTGGCTCTGCTGCAGGGCTGCCCTGACTTTCTCCTTGCTCGAGGTGACGGAGCCGATTCCTGGCAGGACGCAGGGGCTCACTCTGCCGCCTGCCAGCTGTCCCTCTGGGCAGGGGAATTCCTCGGGAAGGAGCCTGCCTCTCGCTCTGTGCTTGTACAGCACCTGTTGCCAGTGCGATAACTGCAGCACATACAAATAAAGGCAGAAACGACAGTGATCGCTGATACAGATCCCAGTGATTGGGAAGGAGAGTCTGTTCCAATAAGGGAGCTGAGTGATTCCTGCTGTTGACGTTAGGGGGCACAGGCAGATCTATGACATCTGTGGCAATAGAGGAGCGATCCAGTGCTATAGATTTGAACGGATCCTGTCCTGGATTCTTTGATTTTGAAAGATTTTTAGGGAATCAACTTTATATATATATATATACAAATAACATAATGTTATTTCCATGAGAGAATATTTCCATTCCGTAGAATAATTTTTCAACCTGTGCTTCTCAACAACTTCACTGGAATAACTAAACTTCTCTGAGGGTCTGGTGACCCCACTATCACCAAAAGTGTAGTATCCATTTAGTATTTAAAGCAGAGCTGTTTCCTGTTCAAATAGAAAATCTGCCCTTATATTTATCTTTTATTGGCTCAATCTTTACAAAATTTAGTATTCTACTCATGAATCCTAATCCCAGACTGCATCTCAGTTTCACACCGTGAGCGCAGGATTAGCCTCAGCACAAGTTCCTCATTTTTCTCTGACCGAAACAACCAGAGCCAATAGAATCAATAAGTTCTGTGGTTCCTCAAGTTCTCCAATCCAACATGTTCACAAAGCACGTTACTGAATCTTTTCTATAGCAAGCAGCTATATTAGAACCTAGTGAAAAATGAACAGTACAATGGCGCTTAAAAAAATAAGAAAAAAAAAGAAAAAGAAAAAAAGAAATATGCTCTTATGTTGTTTAACCCTGACAGGCACTATTGAACAAGAGCAAGTAAATCTCCATCCTGGATGGACATATCCTCAGCTGATGTTAATTATCAGGACTCCACTGCTCTTTAATGGAAAGACAAAAAGCATTGAGGGTCTTTGTGCTGCACGCATGGCACTGTACATGCAGCGGTACAGCAGGAGAATGTAATTAAAATGCTTTACATTTTGCTCTTATATTTTTGAAGAAATTTGGATTGGTTCAACACAAAAGCAGGTATCAACCAGTTTGTGAACTGCTTGAAGGTTCAGGCTGATGGTCAACCTGGGTTTCTAGGATGCTGTAGGAAATCTGCCCAGCAAAGAGATCTGTGCTGAGGGGTCGGTGTCATGGGGAATGCAATGGTCCAGAGAGATGTGCACTGCAGCATCTCTGATCCAGTGGCTGTCTCTTTCCTCACATGATTTTGTGTTGGGTGCATGTGATATTTGTAAGTGCTCTATGAGTGAATACTGACACAGTAACATTGATGAAAGAGTTGGGGAACCTAGCTGAGTGTCTGGAGGCTCTCTAGAAAACACTTCATCTCACCTACCAAATATGTCCAGTCCTTATCTTCCCCTCTTTCTCTAACAGTAACAAAGAAGTCTGTGAGGTTGCTAACCACGTTACATCAGATCTGGACTTGAATGCCCGTGTCAGTGATATAAATGTAAGCAGATGTGTATTATTTTTGCTGTAGAACTGAAAGATTCTAGCAATAAACAGTAGTACGATTGCAGCATCTCTTTCTCTGTGGAAAATATCTTTGGCTACTTCAGTATTTTTAAGATTTTCTCAGATGTTCCAGACCATTCATTGGTGTGTTTCCTTGTTCTTCAAACGCCAACACAGACACTTTAAGAAGCACTTTAAGAAGCTCCAAACTTCTCCAGAGCCGTAGCTCACTCACTGATCAAAGAAACTGTTCCTTGAGTTATCGCTAAAATAGACGAAGAATCATGTTGACTTCCTCAGGAATCCATAGTGTTCAAAGTAATGCATGTGTCTGACATGCAGACTTTGTGTCTGGAGACCTCATCAGCACCTTGCTGCAAATGTTTGTATTCAATACGTGAAAGCATAGCTACAAGTGTTATTTTGACAAAAAATCCTCAAAACATGGTGGTATGTGTGTCCTGGCTGGCTGTATATAATGCAAACACAATTCAAATGTGCAGCTCTAGAGTTCTCCAGTATTCATATGAAATAGCTGGTTTTGAGAAATATTCCAGCCAATATGCTCATTTTGTAGTGTGAAATGCAAACAAAGAGGCAGAACACCTGGCAGGATTACATAGATTTGTTATTGAAATCAATATACCCAAAAAACTCTAACTCTAGGTCATCATTTAAAAATGTTTCTTTGGACTTTGACAGCTCATGGTATTCAGATAAAGAAGAGGGACAGAAAAACTGGCAACTTTCAAAATAGTTCTGCTCTGCAGAACACCCCGGCTCCTGCTGCCGTCAGGCAGAGCCCTCAGCCCAAGCCTGCAGCCTTGCTTCTAGGAACCTCCTGGGGCCAGGTCTTCCTTCAGCTGCAGGACACAGACCTTCCCTGACTTCTTAATGAGGCCAAATGGGGATTTTCTTCATAACGTGTACAATATCTCCTGATGTGTTTATACATGTAGGGAATATTTTAAATGGCCATTCTGATACCATCTGCCTCCTCCTGCAGTAGTGCCTGCCCAGCACAGCACATCCCTCTGCCTCTCACCAGGTCTGGGCTCCAAGGCTGGCACCCTGCGCTAGGGGCCAGTGGGTACTGTCCCCAAGGTCAGTGCCATAGACTGAAGGAGAAAATCTCTCAGAGATAAAAACTGCAGCTGAGCCAGAACGTAAATAAAGAGAACTTTGTATTTAATTATTCTTCAGTGGTTTTGTTACGATGTCATCACTATTGCCAAAAATAATCAACCAGAAACAAAAACTATTAAAAAGCAGATTATCTCCTTAGAAAGATAAATGCCCATGTAGCCTATAAATAGCTCTGGAATGAAGCCACCCCACGCAGAGTCTGGAATGGGAAGATTAAGCCCTGGACATCGCGACATCCTTGTGTCCCATTTGTGTCGGGCTAAGCACAGCAGAGCCACACGGCAGTGTGGGCAGAACGGCCAAGGAGCCACTGGCACGGCCACGGGCAAGGACCCACGAAGACACAATGAAGCCCTTAGGGAATGTTCTCAGTGTGCAGGAGCTTTAGCTTTGCTTGGAAACACAGAAAAGTGCTAGCAGTCGCTTCAGTTAAAAAAAAAAAAAAAGGGCAGGGGCAGCAGCATTTCCCCCAAAAAGTCGTGCTTATCCCACTGCCCCGGCCAACCTGCTACCCAGGCAGATGAGTTAGATACTGGGTGGCCCGTGTTCAGTATGATTCAGTATTGTGTTTTCTCTTACCCTATCCTATACTGTGAGTTTCTCATGTAACCAGTCCAGATGTAGGCACAAGGATCCACTGTCTGACTTGACAGATGCTCCACAGACCTCCTGCTTCTGTTTAAATAGTCATTTCCCTAATCCTTACTTGCAGGCTGTCTGGGCTGCTAAACATGCTATATTTTGTCTTCTTAGCTCTTATCAGGAGAGAGATACTGCAATTTAAAATGGATGTTTTCAATGCTTCTCATCTTCCCTCTTTAACCCACAACCATTACTTCATTTATAGCAGAAAATAGGTTTTTAATACTTGTGCAATTTGGAAATTGTGAACATTTTACATAGTCTATGCCAGGAGGGATTATTGTAAATTTTTTTAAAAATAAAAAGCATATTGCCAACAAAAATCATAACTGAACTGTAGCCTGTTTTGACTATTGTCTGGTTTAGTAGTGATCAGAGCATCACAGCAAGCATTCATGCCAAAGTCTCATAACCCTTTGCAAAGCAAGTTTAATGACCATCAGTAATACTGTTGTATATACTGGTCTTAAATGCTGTAACTTGTACAGTAGTGCAGCAAACTTGAAAGCACAATTAAAATTACTTCTTAAGATACTGGAAGATGTTAGTTTTCTTTCATAGCTTTAATGTTCTTGTAAGTTTGTCTGTAGTCAGGGGGTGCACGCACGCGTTGGACCATCTTTTCCCACCGGGTTTGTTCCTGACAAGGCCCAACAGGTGCCTGTGGGCAGAGCTTGGCTTAGCTCTGTAGAATAAGCCAGTCTTCATAACAAGCAGTGCTAATACGATCTAATTTAGACTGAACTGGTTTCTTGGTACATAAATCATTAACCAGGAGCTGGTTCTCACTCCCACCTGCACGGCATAGCTTGTGATTTTAGTACAAGAGGTTTTTCCACCCCCATGATACGCAATGACCTGTGCCTAATGGGGTGCTGGTGTTTCTGCCTTCTGCAGGTGGAATGTTCCTATTTAAGCAAATTGCAGAGGCAGCTGGCCTTGGATCTGGGTCACTTTGTGGGAAATGAATGAACTTATGTCCCACTGTTGCCTTCTGTCCATTTCACCGCTTGAAGAACTCACTGCAGAGGTGTGGTAGGTAACACGCTATTCACTGGCTTGGTTAAGATTTACAAACCGCTCAAAAAACTGATAAAGATCTTTACAGCTCTTTTGAACTCAAATGAATGGCTGCTGCTCATTTATAGTATCACAAGGACACTTCAATTCCCTCCACTGTGTTGCAAATACACTATTTGTGAATCACACACTCAGTAAAAATCAGCCTGAGATGAGACAGGCTTATGCAAGGCAATGATGAGAGGCTGAGAGCAGGAACGCTGAGCTCAAAAAATTCAGAAGAAGCCAACGAGCCTCTAGAACTGCTCAAAGAAACTGTGATCCATGACCAAAATCTCCTGGTTCCTCAGTCCTCCGTGGTGAGCCTTGCTACGAGTGACGTGACGAGTGGTGCTGGGGAACTGCTGGGCCTTCCCCTCACTGTGGTGGGAAACAGACGCTTTAAGAAACAAACTGTGCTCATATTTAGCTGTTGGCATACAGCTCTAGTGGCCTAGTTTGAGGTTTCCAGACTTGATCCACTGCATTCTTCTTTCTCTAGCTGTTTACAGTGGGCTTTTTGAGTTGCTTTTATTATATAGTCACATTTGTCTTAGGTAGAAGTCATATGCTGACATGCACGCAGCACAGAACAGCCACTCCTTCCTCCTTTTTCACTCTGGTCTTGACGCTGGAATAATCCATTCCTACGCCAGGATGCCCAGGTATGTCTCCATTCAGCAACAGCTAGTGCAAAGCTCTGTAGGTGAGGCCAAGGCAGAGCACCTGTCTGGACAGGCTGGAGAGGACTTCCAAGTGCAGACAGGAGGAGGAGGATGCACTTGCTCTTCTGTCACTGCTGTCATAGCTGGTAGAAGACATTGTGCAGATGGACAGATGGGCCTTGACTGAGCAGCAAAGCTGATATCCTGCAGGGATTTAAACTTCTGCTGCACTTCCCTTAAGAGTGATATATTACTTGTATTTCCTTGAACAGTCCCCCGGGGAAACTGCGTCCCAGAAGCCCTGGCTCCTTCTCCCGCCCTGTTTCGGTGGCACTGGTTGCTCCTCAGCCCCAGGGCTGTGGGTGCTGCTGTTGGCTGGGGACCTGTGCTCTGTGCCCGACCGCGCAGGGCCAGGGTAAGGGCCGTGCGGGACCGCAGGGAGGCGCGTGGCAGCTCCAGCCTCGCACAGGTGCCTCTTTCCCACAAGGATAACTGCTCAGGAGGCACGTGGGAACAGCAGCTCCCTCACAGCGCCAGGACCCATGATCTGGGCCACGCTTTGTAAGCACCGTCCCAAGTGAAAGCTGATATGCAAACACAAAATGACCAGCATTTTTGCATCTCTGTTTTTTTAGCGGTGTTATTTCTCCTTTCGAAGCTTCTTGCAACATACCACTAAGGAATGATCGATCGTCGAGGTCCTCTAAAATCCAGGACTGACATGGAGCTTCCACCTGCCTGCTGATGAAAAGCTTTCTCCTTTACGGGGACCCCATACCAGTTTGCTGAGAGCACTCAGGGAGCAACCAGTGCATGGCCTGAGAAATGTTCTGTTTGGTTTACTAAGGTCTTCAGGAGCTAGTTCAATAAATCCCTGCTTGCTTGAGCGAGTGCACCTTGCAGCTCCCACCACATTCTTCATTATGTCACTTGGACACAAATGCACATGTTTTTAATGTGAAGCTAATCCCTGAGCTGCAGTGAAATGATTAACCCTTCACCCTTGAATTCCTTGCTACCATATGATCTAGTTCTTATGGGGTTAAAAGCAATAGTGACAGCTGAAAATTCTTTAGGTGCATGGATATTTGTTCACCATGGAAAGCCAACCTTAAACATAAGTGTAAATGCTTTTTGACTTAGGGAACACAACTAAATAATACGGCATAGCTACTGTGTCCTGCAAATTTGCACCTGCAGTTATTATTGCTGACTCAGGAATTGTGATTCACACAAATAACTTGTTGAGACAATATGGTCAAGAATAAAGGTTCTGTGGCTTGCAGCTATTTAACTTTCTTTCAAAACATGGCTCTGTGACACCTGTGCCATGTGGCTCAGGTGTAAGATCAAGTTGTAAGATCATTCTGTTCACTGATGTGATTTCTGAAGTACTGCATGTTCTCATCTCACCAAACATTTATGCATACAACTGAGCACAAACTAAATATGCCTAATCCTCAGCGTCCAGACACAAATGTATCCTTCTCCCTGCTCTACAGTCTCCAGTGAAGCCAGCATTGACGTTGGCATCTTTATGTCTCAGTGATTCTGAGTGCCCTGGGTGAGGGGCAGCCAGTGCTGCGAACTGAGGGCCAGGCAGCAGGTTGGCTTTGCCCAGTTTCATGTCTCATTAACTGATATGTTTTCTTGGGAGCATCACCAGGAGCTCTGCAGCTGGATTGAAGGCATTGACTGAGTGGACTAGTTACCTCTATTTCTAGTTGTGTTATTTCTGCAGACATAACTTGGTATTACAGAAGCATTATTTTTTTTTTCTTAAATGCTTTGAAGTGTCATGCCAGACTGGGCTGTTTTTTATCCACTTGCCTTGAGTGATGTGTCCAAGTCTCCAGCTAGAAGTTCAGTGTGTGCTTTTACTTTGAACTGAGTAATTTTAGATGGAAGAACAGCCTTCCATCCAGCCTTCCAGTTTCTGTAGATGATCTGTTACCAACCTGTATAGATTTGCTCTTTCTGCCAGTTCTTTTTGGCTTCTTCATATGCATGAGACAGGCGGTCTGTAGGGTGTTGTGATTTGTGAGATGGCTTCTTGCCCACAGCTCATTTAAGTGAGGTAAATGAAGTCTGATACACTTCAAAATAGAGGAAAAATGTTACACCTGGCAACAACAGATTATTTTCACACTTCACAACGTGTCCCTGTTTCTGGGCTCCGTGCCTCTCAGAAAGGCCCTTGTGAGCATTGCCCTTGCGCCGGCATGCGAGTGACACCTGGCTGGCCCCTGCGTCCTGGGGAGAAGAACATCTGCTCATCCTGAGGCCTCTGTATCTTTTGCCAGGACAGGGCAGCTCTGAGGCCCTGCAGAGACCCCCAGAGAGATGATGGGGTAAAAACACAGGGCAGGGCAGAGGCACCTGGGCTTAGGCAGGGGCAGCGCTCCTGGTGTGGCCGGGTATCTTGTCTAGCCCTGGCTCCCGTAGGGAGGATCCGTCCTGATCAGAGCAGGGGTAGAGCAAAAATGCATGAACGCTCTGTGTTCGGCTTTGGAGCTCTGTTTCCAGCCTATTCCGAACTGCAGGGCTGAAACACAGATTTTTCACTTTTATTTGGTAACCGCAGTCGTTCCTTGACGTGCTTGTGAATCAGGTGAACTAAAATAGCTCTGTGAGATCTATTATGTCTCTGGCTTGTAAAATACAATAATTTCTTACTAGGTTACACTAATATTTCGTAAGTCATTCTTAATATTATTATTCAATAAAGCTCTGCACAAACAATCTATCCCACAGGAGGAACTTCTGCCAGATTCCAGATGTCAAACACATTTGCTTCAAATACAGGAGTTCATGACCTTTTATGTTTGTTAATGTGATGCCATGGAAATTATTTATCATAAATAAGTGTATGTCAGGGTCAGGTGCTCCATGGGGCCATTTACAGTGATACAACAGTCTTTCCTGAAACAGGTCTTTCCTGTTTTTGGACTTTTTCCCCTAACAAAGAAGGTTTTGAAACATTTCTAAACCTTGTTGTTGAACAGCATCCAGCTACTGCATTGAAAGGTAGACAGGAAGTCAAAGGTATCTCAGATTTCAAGTCTTTCCTGAAATCAACTGTAAATAAGGTTCTTTCTTTCTCTTGTATTCTTTACCCTAAAAATGAAATTTTCAAACTGCAGACCATGCATGGACCCAACCACATGCTACATGCATTGATTTAAAGTCCTGAATCAAGCAGGACACTCTTGGAATCACCAGGACAGGTCTGATATGTCGCAGGATTTTTTGCATGTGGCAGTCCGGGGAAGCACTGCCCACCCACAGTCTTGAGGGTGCAAAAACTAGAAAATATCCGAAAGGGTCGATATGTTGATAATGTTTCATTCTATTACCTTTTTCAGCAGGCATGACAATGCTCTTACAAACCTGTGAAACCAGCACTTAAATTAAAAGCAGCTGGTTCTTAATAAAGGCAGGCAAGAAGAGATAGGAAAACACTCTGAGGAGTCATCCTTGGCTCTGCCTCATCCTTTTATCAACTGTACATTAAGGTTTATAGTGTCTCCTGGGCTTACTGAATTCATCATCCCAGATTCCTAGACAGCAGCAATAGCAAGAGATGCTTTCTTTGAGCTTCTCCAGATAAGAAAACTGAACCTCTTGTTCCTGCATAAATATGCACCCCCAGTGACGGCTCTGGCTGCCACTCCGGGCTGAGGTTGATGGCACATGGGAACTCTGACTTGGGCCCAGCACAGCGACCACTTTCCCTCAGAGGGGAGCCGCCACGGAAGCTCTTGTTGCCCTGAGTCGGATGGAGGCCATGGTCCAGGCTAGAGACCAGCTGAGGAGCAGATGCCGCAGTCCTCAGATGACCCAGAGATGTGTCTGTGGGGAGATGGGAGCAGAGCGCACTGCTGAATGAAGGACGAGCCCACCTTGGGTTTATTTTCAGAACACATTAGTGACTTGTTTGTGCACAAAAAGATCTGCCTCATAACTCCAAGACATAACAAGCCAGCAAAACACATCTCAAATCCACAGTATATCTAAATGAAATAGAGATGATCTAATCTGGGCACAAAGTATCTTCATTGAGCTGTTACCCCAAGCATCCAGGCTGCCCTTGCAGAAGATGCCTGACCCTGTGCAATAAAGCCCTTCTAAAGCACTGTGGGAGGAGGGAACTAGCAGCAGTCTCAGATGGGGTCAGAATTACAATGGGTTGTGTCAGGAAAACATGACGTTAAACGTGCACTTGAAAAAAAGAAACCTCAGATTCAGTCGCAGACTGAGTTACAGCAGCTTTATATAATGAAGTGTGTGGACCACACCCAGCATCTGTGGTAGAGGAGGGAAGGTGTCTGCTAAACTCAAAAACTGCTGGGAATGGAAAAAGACAGTCTCCAGCTGACAGTAGGACAGGCAGAATGAGGAATACAGTTTCATGTTTCTCCTAGCAAAGCCTCAAGGGATAAAGATTATTGCTATAAAAACTTCCATGGCTGCAGAAGTTGTTTATAACAAAGGTGCATTAACCACTTACAGACTTTGGCTGAAAAGGACTATATTATTTGTGCTGAAATCTAATTTGAGAGCCCTCTTTTTTCTCTTTCAAAGCCTCTGGGTAACAATACTTTGCTTAGCAGCTACACACCGAGTTTGGCTGTGAAAAGTCTTGTGCTGCATGTTGGACTTGTCCTGATAACGCCCTGTTTTTAGGTCCCGACAGCTGAGCTCATCACTTGGCTCTTGCAGTATATGCTGTGTTTTAAATCTGATCATAAGCACATCGCTTTATAGTACTTTCTTGAACTAAAATATTTCAGGCAAATTAGCATTGGAAACCTGCTAACTCTGAAGGACTCCAAGCAGAGCTGGGTAAGCTATTCGCAGTGGTCAGCTGCTTACTTGCATTTCCCCTTTTGCAAACTCTAGATAAGAACTATGCCCGAGCAATAATGTTTTCAACAGATGTGCACTTTTTTGATCAAAAGATTTCAGTGACTCTCTACAAACATCATTCATCTTCTGAACTGCTTGACATTTAAAAGTGTGGTTGACATGATGCAGTAGGTAGGGAGAACTGGTAGATTTCCTGATGCAGAGAATTACTAGGGGGAATACAGGTAATTTCTACAAAATTGCAGCCTCCATGAGCTTTTCTAGTTACAGACTTGTTCACTGGCATATTTGCAGAAAGTGAAGGAAAGGATCATACATAGCCCATCTGAAGGCTTCTACAGATATAAAAAATTATTTTAAAACATTAGATGTATTTTTTTCAGTATTATATTACAATATATAGTTAATATTGTTTCACATCTGGATATTTCCTAAAAGTTTGAGGTCCACGGGGGCAACACATTCTCCTGTTTGTAGCTACTTGCTACAGACTCTTGGCTACTGCTTTTACACCGTGAAAAGTCTTGTGAGTTGTAATTCGATAGCACAAACAGTACCATCAGCAAGCGAAAGTGGTTGTGCAGAGGTTCAAAACAGATGAGACAGCCCTCGCTGGGGAATATGAGAAGCGCAGAGCAGTCTAGAGTCCAGACTAATAAATTCTCCTCCCTTGGCTTTACACAAGGCTGCTCAAATGTCTCAACCCTGCATTTCTGGAGCTGAGTGTGCAGTGGTTTGGCACCGTCATCCCAAACCAGCCTGGTTTAGCAGCTGCCCTGGCTGGAGGTGCACAAGGAGGTAGGGGCAGCCCCAGAGCACTGGGCACTGTCAGGGCTGCGGGGCTGCAGTGACAGTCCTGGGCCGGCATGGAGAAGGGGGGCCATGGCAGGTCTCAGTGAGGCACGGAGCATTACCGAAGGCCCCTCAAGTTACAGCGTTACCCCTTCCTTGAGAAAGAAGGAAGATAATCTTGCCAACTATTTCTCTCCTCAGACTTCCTTGTCAGAAACACCGTTTTTATGTCCCTTCCTCGTTCAGGTGACCTGTTACCACACTGCTGACCCGAGCAGATGCACAGCTACTTGGGCAAAACTGGAAATCACTGAAGAGCCTGGAAACCCCGGGAGCAAACCTACGCTCACGTAGCCTGATAGTAGCAGGCTGCCTATGGGAACTATATCAGTAGTTAAACACGCTTTTAGGCATGGTGAAAATAGAGCTGCTTGAAATGTGTCCAGTGTGCACTTCAAGAGCTCAGGTAACTCTGGAGGCACACCAAACCCCTTTAGCTCTTTCCAGCAGTGACTGTATAATCACACGGGCTCTGTTAGCAGGAAGGAGAGCTCCTCGGCTCCGGGATATCCCACCCCTGTGCTGCTGGCTGCCAACACAGGCGCTCGGTTGGGTCGAAAGCGAGGCCTGGGCATTTGGCACGGGCCCTGTCCTCGCAGCGGCTCTGGGTCCGAAGGAGCTGTGCTGCACTGCACGCTGACAGGCGCGAAATTCTTAGTTAGCATCAGCTCCGCGGTGATATTAAGTTTAAAGTAGAAAATATCAGCATGAAAAAGCCACGTTCTTACTGGATGGGCCATGCTCAAAAGGCTGGAAATCACGACCAGTGGGGATGAGCATCCAAAACTCCGGTCACTTATCTGAGTTTTTGAAGTGTTTAGAGTAAGAACAGAGTTTTCTTGAGGAAACACTTGTTTTATTTCCCAGAATTGCAGCCCCTCTTCCCACTGGCTTCCCCCAACCTGGGTATTTCAGACCTGCCGATTCTGCTCCTCCTCAGAAGTGGCAGGAGGGGAAGCCAGAGCAGAGAGCGGTGCCTGACAAAGCAGCATGGAGCCTCCCCAGCCCCGCACCCAGAGCAGAAATTCTTGCACCTGCGTTTCCCGGGAAGGCTCTGCTGCCGCTCGTGCACCTGACCGAGCCCAGCGGAGCAGCACTCGGCACGCCAGGTGCCGCGACACTGTGAACACCAATAAATCACTTTTCTCCCTAAAATACGGGCCCGCTCTGGCTCCCATGGGGCAGCCGAGGCGGCTCCGGGCGCGACGAG
>JAWLRI010000448.1:7479246-7553181 GCA_034781795.1 Crypturellus tataupa
GAGCCCCGAGGCGCGCGCGGGCTCCGCTGCCCCGGGCACCGGCGCCGCCTCGATGCGGCTGAGGGGCTGCGAGGCCGCAGCGAGCTCGGGCTCTGGCGAGTCGGGAGTGTGTGCGGGACAGCCGAGCTTGGAGTCTGGGTCCCAGCGCGTCCTGCGTGGGGTTCGTGAGCCCCCACGTGTGCTTGCAGCTGAGCCCAGGAGCTCGGCGGGCTGGGGTTTGTGGCCGCCTTCTGGGGTTTTGGGTTTTATGGCTGCGCTTGTGCTATGGGACGGTAGGCTTTCGAGGCTTGGCTCGGTGAGGTATTTTCTATCAAATGGCAGACCTTGAGAAATGGAGATGGGTAGAAAAATAGTCACTGTTTTCAGCTGAACGTGTTACTGTGCTCAGCTGTTACAAAATTGTATGATCATATAAGTTGTGTTTAAGATGGTCGCAAACTGGGATTTCTATGAGGAAATGTGCCTATAAAATGGAAATAGTCCATGTACATACTATGTTCTGTGATGCCGGAGAAGCAATGACAGAGCTGGGCGAGCTGCTGTGTGAAGGAGCTCACAGCGGTGGGGTTGAGGCGCAGCTCAAGCAGGAGCTAGGAATATGGTTACTCGGAGTTTCCCCTTTGCTAGGTGAAACTGGTGTTGGAAAATACGGTGTTTGTACTGAGGTTATAACCTGCCCTGGGCAAGGGGAATGTTGAAGCCAAAGCAGAAGTTGTGATTATAAGCAGTTTTGGAGTGTCCTATTCTAAAGCCAGCTTGTTATTTCTTACCCTACTGCTGGCTTCCCAGGTGGTGGAGATCTTTCTGATCATTAAATAAAATAAAGATCTGCTTAAATTAAACCGGCCTTGTAACTCTCCTTCAATAGGGAAACATGCTTCATGCGATGCAACTCAATAGTTAGGAATGAAAAGGTAAATGTTGAGGATACTCCTTAAATTTACATTTCTGGTCAGGATCTTTGTAGCTGTGTGCAGAGAGGACTAGACCTCGGGGAAGTTCCCTGGCTAAAACCTGGGCATCTAACCAGTCCTGCAGGCACCAGCTCCTGAGAGCTGGAGCCTCAGTCCCCAGCTCTGCCTATGTGGGAGCCACAAGTGAGGTTGCCTGGGCATTTTGCACCAGGAGAGCTCAGCCATCTTCACATGGCACCTACGTGATCAGGGCCCATTTACAAACAGACAGAGGGAATATATTGTAATATCTGTTCTGTCTCTTTTCTTATTTCCTTCTTTCTTTTCCTTCTCCTTCCTTACCTTGCTTTTTATTCAAGGGTCCTGTGTGGAAGCCAGCTGTGAAGAGCTCGGGTCTCAGTTTGCATCTTCCATTTCTCAAGAGATTGCTATAGCCATAACGCTGCATGCTGTCCGGAGCTGGTCGTCTCCACCTCCTTGCTTTTGAAACTGTTTCACTTTAAGTACAGAAATATTCATTAGGTGAGCTGTGATCTTAGCACAGTGGTTTGGGCATGAATCCAGGAGTGGGAAAGCTTGATTTCTGGTCTCTTTTCCAGATGCCCGTTAAATATTAAAACACATATTTGCAGAACGCATGTGGCTAAACCATATTGAATTACAAGAAAAAATTATTTATTATTAAAAGTGTCACTTTTAAAACACATATGAAAATCACATTTACTAAAAATGCTGCACACAGACCATGGGTTGGATCCGCGGGTGTCGCATCCAGTTCCACTGCCCTCTCCTGCTGTGCCCGCTCGGTATTGGAGGAAAGAGCCAAAATTCCAGTCTCTGTGACTGAGCCCTGCAATCGAGGCAGCATCTTGGTTGTGTTTCCCCCTGGTTGATTTGCTTTTTGATTCTGAGATTGGAAGTTTTAGACTTGGGTTTGCATTGCTCTTAATCCACAGCGCTTGTTAGTTGCCTCTGGAAAAGGACCTTTTTGTCTGTCTGTCTGTGTTCATTTTAGTGGTTGAGTTCTCCATCTGATGGGGAGAGCAGAGCTGCCCCTTTGAGCAAGTGCAGAGCAGCCTGCAGCCGTCCGTTGCTCTTGCCCGTGCGTGCAGGCAGCGGCAGGCCCAAGCTGGAAGGGCAAATTCCACCAGGAAGCCAGGTTTCAGCTCGCTTAAGCCTGCGGAGTCTTTCTCACCCGCTTTGGTTTCCACCGGCTGCACCCTTTGACTTTGGAGCTATTTGTTCCTCAAAACAACGACATGAAAATGTTGTCATTTACTTCACTCACTGATTTTTTGGCATGATGTGTAGCTAGACATAGCGTTCCCCTCTCTGAGTTTTTCTTTTATTTTTGTAAAATGAGAGCTACTCGTTTGCTCTAAATCTCCTGAGATACCTTAAATCTGATAAATATTCTCTTGCTAATCTAAGTAGGACAACACCCAAACTCTGTCAGCAACAAACTTCGCATACCTTTTTATTTAAAGTGAAAGGCAAAGCTGATTTGGGCTTTAGAAAGAGTAGGCTGAATTTCGGCTACTAAGCTGTATTGCCGTACAGGTTAGTAATACTATTCAGTCTCCTCAGAAAAGAATGATTATGCAGAGAAAAAACCCTATCGATTGCTTTTGGTAGCTGGAATGAATCTTCAGAGGAGCCTCCTCTGGGAAGAGATTGAAATCCTGGGTTTGGTTTGAACTCATCTGAGTTGCATCATATCTCTTAATCACATTAATACATAAAACCATGTAGAATTACTGCAGAATCAGTGCAGAATTCTCTCAACCTTGGTATGAATGTTTATTTGCCTGTCATCACAGCTGAGGTTTACACTTAATTCATTGCCAAAGGAAAAAAAAAATGTCAGAAATCTGATGCTTATCTTTCCTGTAAATTGCACCCTGGTGACTTTGTTATGAAGTTCTGTTTTTCAGTGATCTAATGGTCACGCTCACACTGTAGGGAACAGATAATTAGACCCCAAACTCAGGCCATTGGTGCTGTAGGATTTTGCTGGACACTGCAATGAGCTTTGGGTCTGACCTTAAGAGAAGTTCTGGAGAGGCTGCTTTGGCAGCTAAAACTGCGCTGAAGTCCAAGAAAGCAAGCCACAAAAACCATGCCCTAGTGGCCTCAAAACCTCATAGGCACTTAAACTATTTTGGCGCCCACGTTTCGGAGTTGGAAACCTGCAGTTGTGTAACATGCCCTGTCCTGGGTAGGGGGCTTTGCCATGCCGCAGAGACAAGTGTTAATCAGACCTGGGTTTAAATGTGATTGAGTTAGTGGTGCCTCTGTGGTTAGTGCCCAGATGGAACAAAAAGAAATTGTGCTTCCTATTTGTGAAAGATTCTTGAGTTTAGAAAGGTCATAGTGTTCTCTGTAGAGCTTCTAGGAGACAGCATCAATTCTCAGGAATTGGAAGTCTGGTTTCATTCCATGGTAGAGCAAAACCCAAAGCCTTCTAGATATTTTTTTACTTATTTTTATCTTTGAAAAATGCAATTGTCTGTGTCTGCCTCTTAGGCTGAGAACCCTTTTGTGATCTTAAGGTTGTCTGTCTGCTCAGCAGTGACCAAAAAAATAAATCTTCCTCGACTAAACCTTGATCTAACCCACAACAACTCCCTGAATCATCCTGGCTTTTGTGCAGTTCAGTGATACGTTATTCCAGATCCACTTTCACCAGTGTGTATGTAGAGCATCATTTTAAACTCAACAGGACTTTAAACAAACAAAAAAAAGCAGTATATTCATGGTGTAGATGTGTATGTCTTCCAGCAAATCTACCTTTCTGGGAGGAGAGGGGAAAAAGGAGGGAATGGTAATTTCACGCTGCCAGCTTCTCTGCAGACCTCTGCTTGCAGGGCCCTCTGGCCATGCCGCATGGAGCATTTGGCCGTGGTGACTGGGATGCCAAATGCTCCCCTAAAATTTCTCCTGGATTACTCTACTGTCTACATAAAATAATTTTAAAATACATCTTTTATATGCTGACTCTCTAGTTACCACTTACCTACAAAGTTGGGCAGTTGCCAACTACTGCAGCCAACTCAGGTCTCTGAAGAGCGCTAAAGGCTGCTAAAACATTTTGTGGGTCTCTGGCTTGGGTGGATTTAATAATAATAAATAAATAAATTTAAGAATAAATAAATAAATATCTGATAAAGACAAGATCCTCCTGGATTTTTATTCTAGTGTGTGTTTAGATAGCTTCCTGAGCTTAATGTATGTGTCCCATAGAGCCATACTCCCAATCTGGCTTGGATTTGAATTCATTAAGATCTGTTCCCATTTCCTTTTCTGGAGTGATTCATTAATCTGTTTTCATATATGAGATGTACTGGCGTCACCTGTGTCCTGTCTTAATTTCAGCCATCTTTCATCCTTGATTTATACAATATACATAATTTCTTCCTCTCCCCAGAATATTGTAACTGATGGCGGAGTATGACAGTGAGGAGCAGAACTGCAGGAAAGGGCATCTTCTTCCTACGGAAAACCTCTAGTTTGAAGGGTTTTTTATTTGTTTGTTTTTAATTCTGAATCAGGATCATGAAATACAGTTTTGCATACAATTATTGATTATAAAAAACTACTTTGCCTAAAACAAAACACTAGGGGTGTGTGTGTATACATACAGAATTCTATTCCATCTTGTTTTTTTGTAAGTCAGCAGGGTTCTTTTAAAATAGCATTAATGTTGATGAAGTAGTATTTTCCTGTGCAGAGCTGTTTGGGCTTTCTTTTTGTTTGGACTTTTTTACAATATGCGGAAGAAGCGATTTTTCATGATCTGTCTGGATATTGTGTGTGTGTCCGCGCATTTTCCGTGCTCCAGTTTAGTGCTTGGTTTCAGTGTTGCACTGAGCTGGTGTTGGAGGGCCTTGTCCCAAAGCCAGGCACTTACAGCCGTGTTAAGGAACCCAAGTGCATAGGCTCTTTCCTAAAATACCTTCCTCCTGGAAGCATTTTTCTACTGGGCAGCCAAAAGTCTCTAGTTCTTTTTGATACGGGGCATAGAGGGGCTGTTCTATCTGGCAGTATCACAAAGAGGAGAGAAAAAAAAAAAAGAAAGATTTGAAAACTGACACAGAATGTATAAAAATAAAGTTCTTAATATTTCAGTTACAAAGCACTCCTCAGTGATTGACATGATTTTTTCCTAATCTGCTTAGAGCGAAGGACTTATCTCATGTTGAATTCTTTCAGTGTTCTCATCAGAAGCCAAGTTCTTTTTGCAGAGATTTTGGTCTCTAAGTTTTCTTTTCTGGTGTCCTGACTTCAACTTCTTTTCTTGCTGTTTTCCATCCAAGTCCAAACAGCCCAACATAGCAGACTGCAGTCCAACATAATGGATTTATTCATTTATATTTACTGCCCGAATACATACCATATTGTACATCCTTGTCCAAGTCAGTAAATTTATCTGCAGTTCACAGGAACAGTGATGTCAGTACAGTAATTGGATGAATTGGTTACTTGCCTAATGCAGCATTAGGAAGTAATACTGTCTCTATCAACTATTACAGCCCAGGGCATAGGGGATTCAGTATATGAAAACTCCAAGTTTTAAGCTTTATCGTGGGATAGATTTATAATGTTCTCTTCTTAATTCAAACATAAATCTCGCTTGAGAAAAATTGGCTGGGATTTATGAAAATTGTGCTTTTGGCCCTTGTAAACGATATTATTAATCTTCCGCATCCCGGGGCAGGCTCGGATTAAGCCTGCGTTTAAGGGCTGCAGGTGCAAGGCTATATAAGCTAAGTCGGAGCCGGGATGTCGCTGGGGGCTCGGTCAGAAGAGCGACTTCTGGTCGCGAGCTCTTGCCAGGGCGCGTTCCCTGCGCCAGGGGTGCCTGGAGAGCGGAGGCAGCCGTTCCCGGCGCGCCATAGCTCAGCCCGCACCTGCTCGGCCCTGTTTCTCTCCAGGGAAGTTGGCAATAGCCGCTCGTGCTGCGGCGGGATTCGCTCCTGGCGCGGGCGCCTGCGCCTGGGCTGCGGGCGCGGATGCGCTGAAGGCGTCTTGGCCTCCTGCGCTGTGGAGCCCTGCAAAGAAGCAGCTGCCGGGCGGAAGGAGCCGGCGGCGGGATCGCTCAAGCGCCTCTCCCGTCGCGTTCGCTCCGAGGCCTGTGAGAAGGAGGACGCGAATTAGGGCGGCCTCGTTAGCAGAGAGAGGGCGAGGTGCGACGGGGCAGGGCCTAGGCCTCCCGGTCGTGTGTGGAGCTTGTGCCCGCTGCTCTAGAGCTGCTGACCAGCTTGCGTGCACGGGAAAACTAATATTTTTGTAGCATAGTTGCATGCTGTGCACTCCTGCTATTTGCAAATATTTAAGCTTTATGTGCAACTGTTATCTCTAGGAGGTAAAAGAGAAAGTAATACCCAACTGAATGCCCCAGCAGTCACCAGAGGGCCTGGACAGGCACTCTCTGTAGTTTCAAATCCTTCATCTCATCTCCACTTGCTCATAGTCCTGTGGTGAATAAAAGATGGACCAAAAGCAGAGTTTGGGATCTCAAGACAGTGCTGTGGGAATGAGAGCAATCTTGACTTGGTAAGCTTTAATTCAATGTATTCCCATCTTGTCCTGTGCTGTGGTGGATTACTTAGTTGCATTATCAGCCTGAAAAAGGGCTATCAGAGAAGTGGGATGATGTTTTGAGAACTACAGTACAGATCTGAATCTATCTACTGAAGTAGAAATAGGCTTGGATATTGACAGTGAAGATGTTTAGTTATTACAATATGATATGAAGTAGTTCAGGTAGGTTCTTTACTTCTCTGGTCTGTATATAAAAATGGGTATATTCCTGCGTAAGCTGCTATGTTGGACCGTGCTAGCCCTGACCGTGGTCTGTTTTGTTCTCTGTCCTGTGTTTTGAGAACAGCTCGAGGAAAGTGTAAAACCTCCCCTGCCATGGGTTGTTATGCCATACTTTGCCAAGCAGGAAGGTTCTTCCTGTGCCTAGACGGTTAGTGGTTTGCTTGCATCACGGAGTGTGACAGTTTTCCTAGCAACTTTTAACCATCTATTTCTGTTACCAGATTGACTTGTGTAACTGTTCACAAAAAGCTAGAGGGCTCTTTGCCCCAGGGGGTCAGTGCCACAGCCCTTCCTCGGCCCATGATGCATAGTCTTTCTCTGCTTTAAGAGTGTACTTACTTTTACTTTTTCCTGCTTTTGTTTGTTGCCCTGTGAGAGTTTTCCTTGTCTTCACTGACTTGACAAGCGTGTGCCGACCCTCCCCACAGGGCAGGTCCTGCAAAGCGTCTTGGCTCTGCTGGCAGAGCTGCAGACACTGGCGTCATGGAAGGGTCTGTCCCAAATGCTCAGTGAGAACCGATCTTCCCCGGTTCTGAGTATTTTCTTTTGCACCTCTGGCTTAGTGAGTACTGGCCGCTACTAGAAACTTTGCTGTGGTGTCTCTGGAACACAAATCTGAGAATGTGTTTTATGTATTTATGACTGGAAATAAATCTCCTAATGGGTTTTGGTGGTTTTTTGAAACATCTGGCTTAGCCAGTTTTCCCGGTTTGAGATCAGATGTTCGCCTTTGTTTCTGTCACGTAGTTTTAAATGTGTTACTTGATCATCTCCTGTAGAGCAGTGCTATGGCTAAATGCGCTAGAATGTATCAGCAGTCTACCAATTTGCTGCAAAACACATCCTTTCATCATGGGATGAGATTTCTATTGAGACTGTGTGCAGTTTTTAATATTTAGTATTACCCTCATTTTCTATCTTTTTTTTTTTAATTATTTAATGAGTTGTTGAAAATATTTGCTTTCTTCTCCAAACATCTCAGTCTTATAATCATTCTGGAAGCATCTGGAACTAAAGTCTTCAATCCTGTGTTTGTCTGACTTTTGTACTCTCAAGAAGTCTATCAGAGAAATCTGGAAATCATTAAGCTAATTATGTTCTCCATCTAAATACATTAAAATAGTAGTGAGACTAATTCCCTGGACTCTATGCATGGTTGCTTTTTAATCTTTCTTTTTTGATGTAGTTTCCGTGATGTTCTAATAACCTTGGCTTTCCTTCTGCATTAGTGTTGAAGAACGATAGCCGAGTTACATTTGGTGATCTGAGCGTGGGTTGACAGTGGGAAGAGGAAAGCAATGCAGTTGCTGAAATCGGTGAAGAACACCAAGAAAGAGAATTTGAAGGAGGGAGTGTTCAGATCTGGGCTCAGTGCCTTCTCCTGCTGCAGGTCCTCCATACAAGTGATTGCATTTCTCTGGCTCAGTCTTTTGTCTGAAAATTGTGAAGAATTCACCCCTTGGGGAGAGGTTAACTCCTTTCCCAGGCTCATCTCTCCAAAATGGACTATGTTTTTGATTATGTCTATGTGTATGGTCTAGTGAAAACATAGCCCAAAACTTGGAGGTGGCATCTAGGAGTCCTAACCCATTACCGTGGGTTGCATTGCCAGGAGCTCAGTCCCCCTTTGAAACTCAGCGGTGGACCTGAGAAATGTCTGTACCAGTTCAAGTGTATTCAGTAAATTTATCCCCAGGCAAGTGTGACTATTTAACAAGTGTCAACTTCTGTCAAGATCATGCAGCACTTGCTTAGTCTGCTTTAAGACTATGTTTTTTAGCTGTATTGGTACTATGAAAGAAATTAACTGGGTGCCAAGCCATCTTGTTTATTGCTAGATTGCTATTTTGAATTAACCACCCCCTCCAAAATATATATATATATATATATATACACACACATTATATAATTATACATATTTATATATATATAATCTTAATTAAGTATACAGAACATTAATATGTGTCTTAGAGCATCCACGTTGTGAATTCATAAAACAAGCAGGGTGCTGTAGGCAGCATGAGAGAGGACTGAGTTTAGGTGATCTGTCCCTTAGCAAATACTGTCTTTTTTAAAATGAAAATTTTGCACTGGCTTTGTTGCTGTTATGCTCTTAAGCACAAAATCAAGTGTAAACATCACTCCTGGAATTTTTCTTTTCAAAAATATCTCATTGAAACTCAAAGTGAACTGGAAACTCTAAAGTATGTGTCTATATACTTTGCCATTTGCTACTGATACTACCTTACTACTGATATTACCAGGCCTGTAAAAAGGGAGTGTGTAAACAGCAGTATGTACAGTACTCCTCAGCACAATAGGCAGTGATGGATTGCTTTTATATTTGCATGTGAGTAGAAAGAAATGTGTGGATGCTTCCACATTGTTAAATGAAAACAGAAGCGAATGGTCAAAGCATTTGTAAAGAACCTGGTCTGTTTTCTTTTCTTTTTCTTTTTTTTTTTTTTTCTTCTTTATAGAAGGATAAAGGATGTAGAATGCTGTTTTTACTGCTAAATCCTCAATATTGGTGTGTCGCCTGTCTTTCAAAGCAAGACACTCAATGCAGTGATGGAAAGGCTACTGCTTGTGGCAGATGATTTAGATTTGTTTTCTCACTTACATGTTTGGTTCCAGCTAAACAATTCCAGAGAAAGAAATTATTTCCATGAACTGAATTTCCTCTGATACAGAAAAAACGTACTCCCCCCACCTGCCAATTTATGTATCTTAGTGGAAAGTTGGGCAGTCACTCAAGTTTTTGTTTCCTCACTACCAGAGTGAATAAATTCAACCTGGACGTTTTGAGATAAAAGACTGTTTTGCCTGAGCAAACTGCCACTGAGGCTTCAATATCTTGGTTGCAGAGCTTAGAGCAAATGAAACAGCTGTTGCAGCCCAGTTTAAACACAATGAACAGGAGTAAAGCATATTAACTCCAGCTGTGTGCTGATAACAGCTGGGAAGCAAAGTCACTGCGCGGGAGCCTTCAAGTAAACTCTGAGTTCCACTTGATTCACCAAGGTGAGAGTCCCGGAGGGAAGAGTAGAGAGGAACACTTGATGCAGAGTGACTTGGAAGAGACCCTGGGCACCTCTTTGTGCTTCTGTAAAGAGGTTCTGGTGGGAGGTGTCACCTCTGTTGTGTTTCAGAGCAAATGTCGCATCAGACTTAACTCGTGTGACAATCTAGAGATCAGCAAGACTAGTGTGTGTGGAGCAGTGATGTCCCTTTATAAGTAGGATATTGAGCACCTGTTCTGCAGGTCGTAACTCTTGAATAGCCTTCTGCTATTTCAGATTAACCTGAACCAGTGTTCAGGCTGCTTATGAATTTTTGCACGTTCAGGTCACTGCAATTTGTTCATTTTGGTCTACCAAGCACAAAGAGCAGTATAAAATCGGAGGAGGTGATTAATGTCACTTAGTGGTTGAAATAGCGAAAAGCTATTGGTTGAAAAGCTCTTCATAGGACGTTGCATTAAAAGAAAAAAAGAATTCATTGAGGCCTTGTGGCAGGAGGATAATGGTTCATTTCAGCTGTGTGATCAGTTTAGGTCTAATGGAAACATATTTTAAGAATTTCCTTCTAATCAGTACTCTGCAGTAGCTTGTAACTAAGAATAATTCTGGAATAGTGATGTACTTGTAGTAGTAGATCTTCATTATATCTCATGCTTGCGTTTTAATGTTGACAAGTTAATTCAAAGCCTTCTAAATGAAGCCTGGTGCATTCAGTGACCCCGCAACCCCCTATCCTGGAATATAAATAGCCATGTGGAGCACTGTAGTGTGTGAAAGGGGTCAGGATCTGTGTGCTGTGCCTGGTCCTTACTTGCAGATCGCCACATCTGCTGATGCTACCTGACTTGCAGGTGCACCCCTGCCACGGAAGCAAGGAACATTGAGGAAATAAAGTTTTTTTCCACGTTCAGATAAAAGCATTCAGAGCTTCATGTCTCTCCTTGGCACTCACCAAATTTTTGCTTTTGCAGCATAACAAAGGACAAGTTTTTTGGCAATTACTGTTATTTACAGTCTTCGTGTGATCCCCTCGCTCTCCAGGAGTACCTGGACAAACAAAGCGCCTGCCTCGCCGCAGCCTGGAGGCCGAGAGCTGCTGTCCTGGAGCACAAGGACTTGCAGCAGTTTCCTGTGATGGAGATGATTGAGCAAACTTCTGTTTTTGTGTAACTGTCGGCTTCTCCAGGCGTTATCCCTGTTTCTCCCACTCATTGTCTGTCCCGTCCCTTCGGCTTGTTTTCATGTTCTCTTTGGTGTCTTCTTGTGACCTCTGTGGAGTTGGAGTCATATCTTAGGTATGTTCCCTAAGGAACCTCGTGTACTTTAGGTACATGCAAAAGGACTGGTCTTAGCTGAAATGTTGGACAGGAGGCAACGCAGCTGTGTGTGTCCCTCGGAAAAGAGAGCATAAGCACATGAATAGAGCCATTTAAATCAGGCCAGTTAGTATTTTCATAAAGTCCTTTTAATGTTAACCAGCTGTTAGAGACTTGTTCTCATTCTTAAAGTGGTTGCACGCCTCTCATTTTGTTGGAAGTTGGTGCTCTCTCTAGATGCAGAGTTGGTAATTATATAATAAAGCGGGTCCTCAATTTCATGTGTGAAGAGACAGCAGTATTTCCTCAAAGCAAGTGATGTTGGCATTCTTCATAAAGAGTGCTTTTTGTGTGTAAAATACAGTATATACTGAGTTTAAAATGTAAAAGTGTATTTATGTGGAAATATTACATAATATACATGTAGGTATATAAATGAAATAGAGTGAGGAAATGGAATAAAAAGGGAGTCAGGGAAAGGGAATAAAAAATACACCTTGCAAATAACTTGAAAAGACCCAATCAAAACAAATCTAAAGCTGAGTAAACTGCAAGGCCCAGTGGCACATAGAAATATGAAATGAGTTTTAGTGCCCTAAAAAGGGAGGGATTGATCTGTTTGAGCTGGTCACCGAAAGTATTGGTGTGTCATATGTTACAAAAATACAGGAAAGGAGAAAAGTGTTTTGTATAAAAAATAAGTTATCTCAAAAGGGGAAATCTGTTGGATTTGCTCCTTCTGTGGCTGAAATGAATGGTAGCTCTCTCATTGACCCAGGAACTGAGTCCAAGAAACAGTTGCACAATTAAATGCCTAATATAATTTTGCATTTTAATTTCAGTTGCTTCCATCTCATATGGTTTGTTTGACTGTGCTTTGCAGAGTTGATAGCAGCCCTGGATCTTTGTGGTTTCTTCTGAACTGCAACACAGAAACAATGGCAAAAGAATATCTAAAGAACTGCTGCAAATGGTGCTTCTACGTGGAAAAGGAAAAAAGTGATCGTAAGTTCCAACACAGTAATCATGTTGACTAAGAGTTCTGCTATTCCAGGTTCATTAATGATGAGATTCCCATTAATAAAATTGCAATGTCATCCCCAATAAACCCACATTGTTTTGCAGCATCCAAAATTCTTTCTGTACCTCCACTTGGAGATTGAACACATGGTTGTTACTGTTAGAAATTGGAACTGAAAAGTAACACTTGTCTGAAGTCTGCTCCTTACAGCTTGGAATGCTGTCCAAAAAAAGCCAACTTTTTTACCCAAGGTCATGCAAAGGTCTTTTATTTTTCAAATGCTCTAAAAGAGAATATTCCCCCTGCTCCGTGGGTTTGCTGTTAGGATTTTCTTTTGGTATGTTAGTTGTCTGCACATCTGCTCTATGATACAAATGTAAATTGTACCTCTTGTAAAAAATGATTTAAGAGCAAGGTAGCCATAAATACTACCTTGGGCAGCAAAGAGCTTGGATCAGTGCAGGTACCATGAGGATGAATATCTTTTCCATACAGCAGTCAGTGTTGGTTGTGATGGCTAGTAAAAATGAACACTAGCAGCAGAAAGTAATGTATCAAACACAGGTCCTATTCAACAATAGAGATCTGTTCACAGTATTGTTCAAAAGTTAATGCACATGTGGGCTCTCTGTTTTTCTTGCTCTTTATTTTTAGCAGTTTCCATGGCGCAGGAATCCGAAGCAGCAGCCGCAAAGAGACCATCTATTGTGGAGAAACCTCCGTTGTCTTCTGTGCCCGTGAAGCGCCAAGTTGGCTGTTCAGAGGATTATCTGCTTTCTAAACTGCCTCAGGATGGTCAGGAGGTACCTTTTGTGGTCCCTCCGTTCAAACTAGCTTATGTGCAGCCGAAAAACTTCGCTAGTGTCTCGCATGCTGGGGGAATTCAAGGTGAGATATAAACAGTATTGCTAAAATCATGTGCAGGTCATTGGGGAAAATCTGACTAAAAATACTGGTATCTCACTGAGCAGATTAACCACTTTCACCATCTAATTAAAGCCTGTGAGAAGGCTTTATCTTCTTGGAAAAAAATCTTGTTTTGTCCATTACAACACAGTGATGTCTTCCCCTATTTTTTATGTTTAGTGCATTTACTGCTCAGCTTCCAGAGGCTGAAGGAGATTTGTTTTTTCAGTCTGTCTTAGGTCTCAGAAATAGTTGTTTATCTTCTGCTATTCCTTGAAATGTCAGAGTTGCCAGTGTTCCTCCTACAAACATATCTTTGTAGAACTTGCTGGAACTGGCATTGTGGCTTTACTCTCTGGACATCCAAAGAGCCTTTGGGAAAGATTCCATCCCTTTATGTATCTCTGTGATCTTGCATGAATAAGTGATGGCAAGGTTGCACGCCAACTCAAAGTAATGGCACTTGAAGCAACTCAGGCTTCTAGTAAAGAGAATTTATTGGAGACAAGGAAAGACCTAACACCTTCTAGATGTCCAGACCACTCAGAAGTAAATAAAGAGAGTAGTCTGACTTCCATGTTTAGTGAACATTTTTACATACTAACACATCTTCCTTTTTCCAGACAATAGGCAGCATGTGCTAGTATTAAGAAGAATTTTTTTTCTGCTATTTCCTGCTCTTCTTGCTATGCTTGAGGAGTAAGAGTGGTGCATGGCACTATGGTACTTTACTTCACAGTATCCTTGTTTGTGTTTCATACTCTATCAGCTAGTCTCATGTTAAGACTGCCCAAATAACATACATCCAGTCTGGGCACAGTGATGTTTTTTAAAAAAATAGAAGTGTGACCCAGCAGCAAGAGCTTCTCAGGGACTAGACTACTGCCCAGCTCCTGGTCCAGTCAGGAGATGCCTGGAGTTATCTAAGTGAAAACTGGGCCTAGGTGCATGTGAAACATTTGTTTTTTTCTGGAGCTGCCTCAAGGATGTGATAAGCTGATAACAGGCTTTTAGTCCCTTTTTTGAGGTTGGAAACCTTGACAACTGAAGAAAGTCAGACTGCATAATAACTAACTCAGTGCTACCAAACCTTGTGTGTGGATGGTTTTACTCCCACCCTTCTTTCCCCCCTGCCCCAGATCTCCGTTGTTGTTTCTTTCCTCCTGCTCCCCTCCTGCTATTGCAGGAGGCTCTGGTCTTGCTTCATCCTATCTCATCCTTAGGATATGTGGGTATAGATATTTCCATCAAGGGCTCCAAGGCACCTGGGTCCTTCAGGAGGAAGGGTGAGGAAACATCTGCATAACTTTGAGATGCACGTTTCCTTTATTCCTGCCACTCTACATAATCTTATGACTTCTAAAGCAGTGATTTTCTTGCCTGAGAATGTTGCTTCATTATGATTTCTGGAGGATGCAGTGAATACTTTTAAGATGTATAGGCTATATAATGCTGGTAAGGTCTTCTGGCCAGATGAACTGGCTGTTCGTAATTGTCTCTCTTAAATGAGCATATTCAGTGTGACCCTTAAGCAGCTTTCATTTCTTATTTTAAAAATATGTATTTATATTGGCAAGTCTAACTTCTTAAGCCTAACTAAAGATGTGTTTAAATGCAAAGTTTACTTTTTAGGGAGATTTACTAAATACAGAAAAATATGCTGTCATTCCTTCTTCACCGTACTGTGATATTTGCCAAAGCACTAGCACATTCAAGAAATCTATTTAGATTATTTGTTGCTGGGGTCATTGGTAAATATCTGTAGAAGTCAAAGTTCTACTTTTAGTTCCACTCCGTTTTCTGTGGTGTCTGTCTGTTTTCCTTTCTTGAAACAGGACCTGCTCACTTGTTAGCTCTTGGCATCTATACTGAAAGTGATTAAGCTCTGGCAGCCTCGCTCTTCAAGCCTCGAGGCAGTGTCTCAGGTTCTCGCAGAAGCAGGCGGGCAGGGAGAGGCACCCTCCTGCTCTGGAGACAGCCTGTGAGCTTCTGTCACTGGTTGTGCTGCAGTCCTTCAAGTGCTCGCTCCCGGCGTCCATCCAAATCCCAGTTCTGCTCTAGCATATCCCACTCGAGTGCATACTTTGTCATCTCTTATGTTACATCTCACTGCTAGGGTTTGTTGTTGTTGTTGTTTTGTTTTTGTTTTTCTTAATCTACTGTCATCTGTTGTTATAATAGTACAGTTGCTTCTTTGTGGTGCAACACACTTGCAGATCTGAAGACCCTTTAAAATGGATTAAAGAACTGTTTCCCAAATAGACTGAAGTCCAGGAGATGAAGTGATTCTGACCAGGAAGCGGATGTTAGACCTTGGGAAAGAGTCCAGATCACCACATCTGCAGGCTCTATTTTACTTTCATACATGGCTTATTTTTGTTCCAGACAGACGAAATGAAGCACTACAGCAGTGTGCTTTACTGTTCTGCTGCTCACTCATATTTTGTCTGAAATCATTAGAAATAAAGCAAAGTAGGGCAGCTGTACTGTAATGGACTGAATACACAGCTGGGATTCAAGCATTCTCAAGTCTGTCTAGTCATTCCTTGGCCAACAATTCAAGTGCCCTTGGACCTGTTACTTTACCCCCAACAGACTTCCTGTGGAAACTGAATGACAGAGGGGCTGTAGTCACAAATTGCACAAATATCTTTCTGTGTAAGAATCCCCTGAAGTTTGGGGACTCCATTAGCCAAGTGGGGATGCCCCAGTGGTATGAAGCCAGATGAAGTCAGAGGCCTCACTTCTCCACTGAATACCTATCTGGTTTGCTGTCTTTGGAGCCTTCTGTATTTTAACTGGTTGAGCATTTATTGTGGAACTCCAAGGGAGAGGCTGTGCATAGCTTTTTATGGCCAATTTCATTCCAGTCTTTACTAGCATACTGTTGAAATCTGGTTGTGTGTGTGTGTAGGGCATTTTCTTGAAGCAGATAATAATGAAATGCCTTGTTCTTTGCAGTTAAAGCATTGCCTGTATTATGAAGCCAGGCAGGATTCGTTACATCTTGAACTCATGTGCTTGATGTTTACTTGTGCTTCACAGAATCTGCCAGAGCTTCATTTGGTGACCGGAAAGCAGAACTTTACAGCATGTACCAGTGGCCCCAATATGATGTGTACAACCCGTTCTTTCTGGAGCGACACGTTTCACCAGATCTCATTAGGCGCTTCCAGGATAAAGCAGATAATAGGAAATTATATGGATCAGGTGAGAACAGCACCCTTCCTCTTCTGTCCTCCTCCCTTTCCCAAGATTTATAGGCAAGAAAGAAAGGTCGTTAGAATATGGAAGACATCTTTGATTACAACAGTTCTCAAACTGGTCTGTAGACTACAGATACTTTCTGATTTTGTGAGGGTTGCTGAAATGATCTGCAGAGCTGGTTTCAGCAGTGCTATTGCTTTCCATCTTTGGGGGCTAAAAAAGTTTCACATGGGTCACAGCAGAATGGACAAATGAGCAAAGCAAGCTGGTGTAGCTGCCCCCCTTAGCAAACCAGGAATCTTCTCTGGAACCAGACGCCATCTGTTCTGCTGGAGCTCACAGCTGCCAGTAGGAGTATTTGAGGGTGCATGAACAAATGGGGTAATATGTTCAGTGGAGGAATGGCTGAGGAGTGTATATACAAGGGAAGAACAAGTACCAAAAGCATCCAGGGATAGAACTTAAGAACAGGTGCAAATGGGAAGTTGTGTTAGATGGCAGCTTTTATATAGTTTGCTTTTGAAGGTGCAGAAATGTCCCTACTTCTTACTGCATACATATGTATAAAACCAGAGAAGGACAGTGGAACTACTACAACAAAATGTTGGAAAGTGTTTGGCTGCATAGGTAAAAACTTTGTTCTATGCTTTTCATTGGTGCATATATATATATGAATGCTATTTAGAGTAAAATAAATAAGTATTGCTTGCTGTAAGTGCTTGTTAGGACAAATATATTCAAAAATGTCATGATCTCAGAAAAACATACAGGCCTCTGTTGGATCAGAAGCTGGCATGCATTTTAAAGGAGTCTTTTGTAGAAAGATACAACATGCGTATTTCAAATCTGGAAAAATCTCTCCATTAGTGTCCTGCTTTACAAGTGATTCTGAATTACTATAAGGATTAAATGAAAAGAAAAATATGTGGAGAAGATTGGGTTTCTGCATATGTGTGTGTTTTTGTTTGTTTGCTTGTTTTTTATGTGGAAAACAATAATTTATCAGCCTTTCACACATTAGATGCTTTCACTTGGCTTCACATGTGCCTGTGGTGGGAGCCAGGCTGGTTTTCTAATATTGTCTTGAGTATCTATCCTTCAGTAGAATAATAAGGGAGAATAAGGGAAGTAAATGTTAGTGGCAAGTGCTGTGTTGCTCTCCTGTTAGACTGTGATCTGTGCATTGTAATGGGAGTCTTTTGAAACGGACAGAGTACAGCAGTGCATCCAAAAAGCAGAGCATTTCATTGGGTAGTTCTGCCAGCTAAATCATTCTGCTTTGACCCATTTTAGCATGAGTCAGTTTTGAAGTTGTGAGGCTTTAGAAACTTCTTGAACATAAGTGGAGTCAGCAAAGGCTCCTGAAACAGCGCAGTTAGTTCAGCTTTCATTTTCTGCCATTGCTTCATGAGGCAGAGTGCTTCAAGGCCAAAAGAAGAGTGATGTGATCTACTTCGCCACCTGCAGCTGCTGAGGTAGCTACCTCTGCTATAAAACAAAGATCTTGCTTTGGTGTATAACATGCCGTTGCTTTTTTAGACTGCTGGTATCTGTACTGTGGAAAAAGAATATAAAAAGGAGGCCAGGCTAGGCTGCAGTCCTGGCTGTCTCCATCTAAAGACAAGACAAAAAAAAAGGCATCTACTGGAAACACCATTCCTGCTGTGAGGAGGCAGAAGCACTTAAAGATACTTAAGAGACAGAAAGGAAGGTAGCAAGTAAAATGGAGGAAAAAAACTATTTTCTGTTTGCTCACCAGGTGGTTCTAATGAAATTATGTATTAACTTATGAGAAATTATGTCTTAACATATGAGGAAGAAGTGAATTGCAAGAATTACATTTTCAGGAATCTACAGATTGTGCATTTGCGTATATTTTCTTTGGGGTGGCCTAGTTTTCTGAAGCATCCAGTGGCTTCTCAGCTTTTTGTCTGGATCAACCATTTAAAATCAGAAGTTATGTATTTTTCCGTTTGTTTGCATATTCTTTCTTTTAGTTTTAAGTAAAATCTATTCTTTTTTTTCAAATGATTTTTTTTCCTTTTCATTCTTTAAAAAAAGAATTTGCCCAAGCAAATGCCATATTCAGTAATTTAATTATGTTTTAAAGATAAAATTAGGAAGAGAAGTTATTCTAACCTAACTGTCTGCAAAATGGAAGTCATGCTGGGGCTTTCTATTAGGCTCCTTGTTCTACCAGTGTGACCTAGTAGATTCAGACTACTTTAAAGACTGAATTTAACAAGTTATTTTAATGGCTTGTCCTTTCCATTGTGTTGTTTCAGGAGGCTGTTTTGCAGGTGGGAGATAGAGAAGGATGGATATGGCCTTCCTTAGATGTTACTTCAGTTAGGTTTCAACTCTACCAGTGGTTCTACTTATATTTAAAAATGCTTCTTGCTTTTTGTTTTCTTCTGTCAATGACATGTATTTGTGTAACCAATGACAGGTTATTTGTACTGTTCCTTTTCTCACTTTAGCTAGTGATTTAAGAACTGCCACTCTACCTGGATCACTTGATATAAGTCGTTCAATGTTTGACCTCAGAAACCCACCTCACAAGTTCATGAAGGTATGTTTTCCTTGTAATTTAGGTTATCCCCAAAACTCAGACTATTTATTTGGTATATCTGTTTTTGTTAAAGTCTGTTTTCAGAGTAAACACCAAAGGGTACTGTACACTGGAAGGAAAAAAATTCAATGAAGGGAATGACTGACTTCAGGAGGTTCTTTCTTGGTGTCTCCCCTGCCCACAACTGTTCTGACCCTAAACAGCAGTTGAGAAACCTGAACAAGGCAGGGGAGGACAGTGACAGTATTCCCTATTTCATGATTTTTCTGATCAGTTGAAAAATGGAATACACACTGTGTATGAAGACACAAGTGATCCATTTTCTATTTATACAATAAACAATGGAGTTCTTTCAAGTAATCCTCTTTTACATGAGATGAAGTTGCATATGAGTTGAGTTGCATGTGAGAGCTGAAAGATCTGTCCTGTATTTACTTTTTGCATCAAGAAGCTAATTCCATGCTGCTGTGTCCAGGGGTTACTAAGGAATGAAACAATAATTTGAAATTGCATATTGTTTCATTTTCATCATGTTTTGCCTAATGATAGAATCTCTACGACTTTCTGCATCTACTACTTAAAGTGTTTAATTTGTATACTTATTTATTTTCTTTCCTCCAGAGGTATGATTCACTCTCTAGTGTACCTAGCAGCACCTCTTCCAGAAAGGATTCACAAGGCAGTAACAGGAGTCTGGGTAACGTTTTATTGCTTACCTTGTTGCAAAATACTTCTCTTTGCACATGAAACTTGAAACATTAAACTGCCACTGCTGTTGACAACTTCTGTGGAAAAGGATCCTATTAGCGAATCATTTTGGTGATTACTCTGCAATTTGAAATGAAGGGTCTTGGATGTGGACCTTGCTGCTGTCAGAAGATGCGCCCAAGTGGGACTTCAAGGAGCAAAAGATCTAATGCTTTTGAAAAAATCAATCGTTTTACTACCCCAGTGAACTGAGAAATTACAGATGTGTTGCTAGCATAGAAGGTGACCCCTTGGTCATAGCTCTAGTCCTTTTTCATATGGAAAGTGTCTGGAATCCAATACCCATATTACACTGATAATTATGCAAGAATATTGCATTCAAACCTAATATCCTTAATTTTAAAAGAATGCTGAAGAAGTGGAGGTGATGTAAAATAAACTTTCAAAAATGATTCAGCCCTCCAAAAGTGTCCATAGTGAAATCCAGAATTTCTTGCTGTCTCCTCAAAATAGTCTGAGATGTGACCCACTTTCAGTTATGGCAAAGAAACAGATTTTAAAATTCTCTCTAACATAGTAGGTAAAAACATAATAATGAAATGTTTTTAAACTGGGATTTGAAATCTGAGAAAGATAATTTATAGATTGCCTGCTTTCCAAAAGCAGAAACTTTTAAATCTAAGCAGTGTGTCTTGAATGAATTTTTAAGATGCTGCATTCCTTCTAAAAAGACTAATTGGCTTCCCTCCACAGACACTATTACATTATCTGGTGATGAACGAGACTTTGGAAGACTAAATGTGAAGTTGTGCTATGTTCCTTCTGTAGAACAGATCTGGATCACAGTTTTACATGTAAGCAAATATAAATAACCTAATAATTGTTTCCTCAGATGGCTAATTTAGTATACTTAGTGTTAAAGTGACAGCCAGATTCAGCAAAGAGACTTAGTGAGAATTAAGGCATGCTTCTAGTATTAATAGAAACATAATGCCTTTTTTCTTTCTTCTGTTGGATTAAGTTGCAATCTTTGTTCTGCCTCAGTTAATAGTAACAAGGCGTATAGAACTCTTCATGTTACTCTACACGAAATGTTCTGATTGTAGAGTGAGATACTGTTTGTCATGGATAAGAAAGCTGAATAGGTTGTAGGCTGGCCTCATATGGAAACTTTGAGGCAGCAAAACTGACTTTAAATCTTACAGTTCTTTCAGGGTAGAACCACAACAGCATTTTGAAGATATGCAACTTCTGTGGCTTTTATATTAGCTAATGTGATACTGTTACATCTGCTGTTTTACGCACTTCCAGGAACTGTGAATGACTTTTGAGTAGTCAGAAACTCCATAACTGTAAAAAGTGATATATACTACCTAAGGGAATTCATGATTTTTCTGCTGTCAAATTGCCATATAGTGAAATCATTAAAGTCTACTGAAAAGCTTTCTTCTCTCTGCTATGAAAATGAATTACTAAACGGCCTAAAGTTATGCAGACATAACACTGGCCCTGGTTTACATTAAATATTGCAGGAATTATGGATAATTCTAGAACAGTTTATAATATCTAAACTGTCTGAATGGTGGAGTCTTGCGTTGTCTAAACTGATTGTTTTCTCTTTTGCAGTGCAAAGACCTCAGCTGGCCTTCTAGTTGTGGGGAAAATCCTCGTATCTGCGTCAAGGGAATTATCACACTGCCAAAACCAGTACAGTTCAAATCCTCTGCCAAGGAAGGGTGTAATGTAAGTAGAGGCAGGAAAAAGCGGCATGAAATGTTTTCCTGCAAAAATGAATATGAAATGTAAATAAATGTACATGAATTTTAAAAACGGACCAGAGCTCCACTCTTCTGTGCCATGTGTGTTGTGATAACTGCCTTGGTTCAGGTTACCATTTTAACGGGATTTAAAGCAGTTAAGGAGAGAGGGGTTCTCAGAACTTGTTCCAGGTTCTCCTCCTGTCTTCTTACATTGTTGCTTTCCTTTTCTCCCCTCTTGTTGGAGTCTCTGGGATAGGTATTGGACATACTCATGGGGGACTACCCCATGAACTGCTGGTCTCAGCATGAACGCGTGAGGATTGGAGGGGCACTGCACATAGCTGTAGATATAATTCCCTTAGCTGTAGATGTAATTCCCTTAATTTTCACCCTAGAGAAGGTGCAATCAATCAATATTAGCCAGCGAGGGCAGGAGGCAAAGAGAATTCATACTTCTTGTCTACAGAAGGCAGTAAGGGTTGGTGGCATGGGACAAGAGTATTGAGGGTGGCAAGAAAAGAGAGTAAAGCAGCATAAACCTCCCATAATGCAAGTCTGAGGTGAAAGGATATAAAACAAGCAGAAGGGACTGGAGCAAAAGGCTGCAGGAGAATCTCCTGTGCCAATGTTGTTGTAAAGCTCCAGAAAAGAGGGCTTCAGCTCCTGATGGCAGTAAGAAAGAAGCCAGAGCCTCGTTTATCCCCTCAAGGGTGCACTGACATGGTGAGACAGGCGCTGCACCTGAGCAGGTGCCCTGTGCAAGCAGGCCACCCCTGGCACCCTCGGAGCAGGGGCTGTGAGCCTGGGGAGCCTTAGTTTCTAGATTTGGGGCTTGAAGGAATGCTTTTATCATAGTGAATGTTGTTTTGTTTCTAGGACATTGAATTCATGGAAACGTTCGTGTTTGCCATTAAATTGCAAAGCTTGCAGGCTGTCAGATTGGTATTTAAAATCCAGACGCAGACTCCCAGGAAGAGAACGATTGGAGAGTGCTCCTTGGCATTGCGAGAGCTCAGCTCAGAGGAACTGAGTCACTGGCTGGATATAAGCCCTCCTTCCAAAGCACCAGTAAGTGTCTATACACGTATCACCGCAAAAGCGTGCTATCCTGTCACCTGGGAGGAGTTGCAGAAACGAAAGTGATTTAGTGATAATTCAATAGACTTCAGTGCTAGCAAAAAACAGGTTCTTTATGCTTTTTTTGGGGGGAACCTTTTGCGGTGGAAAAGTGCACACTTTTGAACTCTGTACATAATTGTAATGGTCATAAACTGTAGCTGTTTATGGGTAAGTGCCATGACTAGCTGTTCCATAGAAGGTCTCACAGTTTGAGGAAGGGCCATTCTGGGAAAGCTTTCAGCAGAGGGCACTGGGTAAACACCTTTTCCTAACAAGCATCAGAAGATCCTTAGGGTTCACAGCAAGAGTATAGAGGAAAATCCAATTTCATTATGGAAGAAAATCGCTAAGGTCTTCAATAACATTTTGAAGCTTAAAGTATGTGTGTGTGTATACATATATATGTGTGTGTGTACATATATATATTTTGAATGTTCAGATTGCCTGCTGTGCAATCATAATTCAAATGTTCACTTCCATTAGAGTAATAAAAAGCAGGTGGTTGTCAACTGTCATTTTCACAGTGGGATTTGTCGTTTTCTGCCTTCCCCATCATAATGTCTGACATTCTCTTTGTTTCTTTTACAGATTGTGTCTAGACATGCGTATTTTCAACAAATTGAACTTGATTTAACTATTCAGAAGCAAATTTTATTTAAGAATGTCTGTGTTATACGAGTGACTGTCTTGATTCCTAACATAAGTTACATGACGTTTTTAGTTCTAACAAGAGTAACATATGGTATTACTTCTGTTAGTACAGAAGCAATAACTTTCTAAAGATTAAGTGAAAAAGGAAGCTGCTTTAGAAGCTGCTTCATCCCAATGTAAATTCCTAAATCATTTCATTGTTTCTCTGTTTTGGCTCTGCTCACCATTATATCTCAGAGCCCTCCAGACACTGCTGGAATTCATCTGTGTCCTACCCCATGAGGTAGCAAAGAATTATTCATGTTTGCCAATAGAGAGCCAAAGCTCAGAGCTTTGTGAAATTGTGGGTTTTCATGTTTTGCAAGGTTACACAGAAACCTTTTTGCTGAGCTGCCAAGAAAACCCAAATCTCCGCTCAGTGTGAATGGGAACCTGACTTCCTCTTTTTACCTGACCTATTGTTCTCTTAGTTGGCTCATTTTGCTTCACTGAAATGTGTTAAAACTTGAATAGAACCACAACTAACAAAATCCTTTTAACTAGAGGCCATCAGGAAAACTGGGTCTCCCCTGGCCTCGTCCTGCTGTTCTGCCAGTGTTCAAAGCTCATTTACTTCCAAGAGGAGAGCAAGGAGGACTTTGCCGTTATGGTTTTTCACCACTAACAAAAATTCCAGGCTACAGTGATTGTGCTGGGCAGCAGCCTCGACAGATATAGAGGGCATGTGGGGTGATAATCCTGAGCCTCGCAGAGCTGTGCCGTGTTGGCAGGCCCCAGCGCGCGCAGTGCACAGCCTTGCAGAAGGCCGCCCATGAAGGGGTGCTGTGCAGGATGGCAGCGCTCTGTGGGCGCAGAGGGCATCTGTGCAGCGCGGCCTTGCTGTCGCTGGGCACCTACACTGCACGTGTGGTGCAGGCCATGCTGCCCTGTGCCAGCATCAGCCCAGGCCAGGCTAGGGGTCCCCTGTGGTGTGGATGTGCCATGACAGCTCACCTGTCCCTGCTTTAATCTGCCCTTTAACCTTCATTTTAAACAACTATAACAAGAGCAAGTGTTATGGCTCCGCGTCTGTGATGTAATAGCACCAGAAAGCCTTGTAGGGACTGAAATCCTGTAAGTTTTATTGAAGTGAGATTTGTCTAAAATCAGAGGTTTGCTGCTAGATTGTGTTTTCATGCAACTTTATATACAGATCAAAAAACAGAAAAGAAATATTGTCTTCTAAAAAATCTCAAAAAGATTCTTTCAGCAGGACTCTAAATACTTTCCTGATGAGAATTTACTGCAAGCTAAAACCAGAGACCTCAGTACACTCATATATGGTGCATGTAGGCCTGTGAAAGTACTTCCAATACAGAACATTGCTCAGGATACGCTCACACTAGATAGTCATGATGATCAGTGACAGGGCCTTCTACTTCAGTAAAGCTGTAGTTATTTCTCCATACTTCAAAATTCAAGCAGGGGAGGAGAATTCCAGTGCCCTGTGTGTCAAAAGATACATTGGTTCTCTCACTTTAGTACCAAGGCTTAGCAGAGCTTCTGTTTGTCTGTGTTACTCTGTATGTGTCCCCTGTTAGTGTTCAGGAATGTTTCCCAGGTGAAGTTTGAGGTCTCTGGTATTTGTCCATCATGTCTGGCCATCCTTTAGCCCATGAGGGTCATAAGTGTGCTGCACATAAACAGTCCATCAGGTGAGCATTTGTACTGCAGCTATGGCAAGTGCAAGATGCATTTACTCTCTGTACATCTGCAGGTTTGTATAAACACATGCTAATATTTCTGTCCAGGAAATCCCAGATAGAAATGCGGGAGCCCTACATATAACAGAATTCCTGTGTTTCCTGAGTTTATATGCAGCTTAATCCAGATGTTATGGCAACATTCTTCTGCTTCTAGGTGTGCCACGCAGATCTTCAAATAGGAACTTGTTTTCAAGCAATAAACAGGAGGATTCAGTTACAGATTCTTGAAGCTCAAAACCTTCCAATTTCATCTACGCCACTGTCTTTAAGTAAGTTACATCAGCTAGCTCATGCCTCCTGTCTGAAAGTGTTTGTAACAGGTAAAATGCTGCTCGAGTGGATTGGTGCTTTATAACATTCCTTACAAACCTCAGACTAACATGTTGTTCAGTAGATTTCTATTGCCAAGGTTTGTTTCCACAGATGTCGTACTTGATTACATTTTGTTTGGTTTGAGGCTATGTGTTTATGTATTTTGGAAGATTTTTTTTATCCCAATATTAATTCTGATATGCAATAGCATTAACTTGCACTTGCTATTTGGATACCGTACTAATCAGTTCAATATTATTCAATATATTCTGTTTGTATGACTAGTCAGGAAAGCTATTGTACAATTCTTTTGGCCAGACTTTTGGGAAACTGTTGCAACTTAAACTGTACATGTGGATCTTGTCAATTCCTCTATGTGTGTGTTTGCAAGTAACTCTTTATATGCTATGCCTTTTTTCTCTCCTCTTTTGTAATTTTACTAGATTTCTTTGTGAAAGTTGCAATGTATAGTACAGAAGGGCTGATTTATAAGAAGAAAACTCGCCTTCTGAAGTCTACTAATGGCCAGGTGAAGTGGGGGGAAACGATGATTTTTCCAGTGACCCAAGGTGAACAAGGAATCAGTTTTCACATCAAACTCTACAGCAGAAGCTCAGTAAGAAGAAAACACTTCCTGGGACAGGTTAGTTTTTGTTTTCCTTAAACATTAATAACTATCATGATATATTTAACTTAAAATCCAGTTCTACAAGTTTGTTGGAATGTACTGGATGGTATGGGTTTTAAAATACTTTAAATTAGGTGGCATATAGCAAAGCAGCAGCAAAAGTAGTATTGTAGCAAAGTTGTGATAAACTCTTCTAGATGGAATAGTGTTGGGCATACATGAATATATACATGCATGCAATATATACGAATAGCATGCACACACTAAAGCCAGAGTGAGAATCAGTATTTCATTTTTTCTTAAAAAGATGTCCATAAACCATGTTTGTGTAGGCTGCCATTATGTGCAAGATGGCTTCCTATGGACAGATGCAGAATTTCTTCCTTGACTCTAGGCTTTCTAAAGAAAACAAACACAGCATTCACTGGAGCCTGTAACCTCTGATGTCCTCTATAGAAAGAGGATGTGTTGGCTTAGAACACTGCAAGCGTGTAAAAAGAAATACCAGCTACAGTATCTGACTGTCATTCTGTATAAAACAATACTGAAAATGTCTCAATGTTAAGTATGATCTAGTGATAATATATGTGAGCAAACACAAAATGTTTATGTTGTGTTCTTTTTTCTGTCTTCTTTTTACAGTTGACAACTTCTGTAGAATCTCTGTAAAAATATTTGTGTGCTCATACTTATTTTTCTACTGTGAATTTGGTAGCCTTGACTCCCTTTTCCTCCCTGTTCCCTTTCCTGCTTGTTCCAATTAACCATCCTCCAATCCCTTCTTTCTCTCCTTTTTGTGATATAGTGGGCCATAATGGATTTTAATGCTCAGTGCTTTCCCTGACCTAGCTGATTTATTACTATAATTTGGATACATTGGAGATCCAAATTAGGATGGTCCTTGTCAAGTGAAGGGCCGTGCTATCCTGAGGCACTGAAATGGTGGCTTCCCATTCTGGGGATGTGTCTTAAGCCTAATGAACAGATGAACTTGTTGGGAAGCCCGAACACTGTCAAAACAGCGTGCTAACAAGGGCAGCCGTTCTGTGAGCGTCCTCCATCTCCCACAGAGTCTCGTGTCACACACACGTGGTGGATTTTGCCATGATTCCTGTTGGTGGAATTGGACTTAGAATAGGAAAAGAAAAAATATTTGTTCATTCTGGTTCTGTTACCTGGAGCAAAAAAGACTTGGTATGATTTTGTAGGAGCAATACGTGAAGCCATCTCAATCTAAAAAGTTTTATTTATTCACAGATCTTATTTTCAGGGGGAGGGAATGAGCTACTGCTCTTCTGAGGTTCTGTGGAAAAGGTTGTTTCAGCTCAACAGGCAGACACTGCCACATAACATATGAAGATATAAAACATGGCTCAGGGAAAAATGTACTTTGAGCAATTGGCTGGGCAGCTGGAAAAAAATGAATATAGCTGGATCTATTAACTCTGCTCTTCAGAAAATGATGTTTAATTGGATACTGTTCTAAATGGACAATGCTTAAGATTAGGCTGCTTTTATAGGCATGTCTTTAATCATGGGCATGATGTTTATTGAATCTCTGTGGATGAAACATCAGCGGTCTGTGGTACTCTGGAAGATGTTATTCTCACTTCTTGAGGACCCTGCCTGATCAGAGTAGGCTAAATGTACTTCATGATGAAAGTTTCTGAGAAGTCTTAAAAGGATTCATTCTTGGAAGAGTGCAGGAAATAAAGCCCTGTAAATAATGATACCTACTTACATAAGCAGCAAGTTCTTTTGGCAGTGAAGCCTGGTGACACTGTTCAAGGAGAAACTTCCTACTTGTACCTCATTTCCTCATTTAATGTCCACTATCTGTTAATTGATTACTGGAAGCAAACGGACCCTTGTTGCACAACTGTGCATGGTATGGGCATGTTCATATCCTGGGGGGAATACAGGTTTGGCCCTGTCTGTTGAAACGTGTGATTTTTAAGGACTCACACAAATGATGGAGAGCTAACCCCGCTGGCTTGCAGCCAGTTGCAGTGTGAATGCACGGTCCCCAGAGCCATCCTTGCCCTCATGAGCTCTTGACCCCAGCACATGTGGACCTGGAGTGCAGCGGGAGATGCTGGACTCCAACCACTTTAGTAAGTGGAGAAACATGAGTGCGTAGTGAATTCCCTAAGTCCGTATTTACTCAGAGACAAAACTTAAATGCACAGACTCCTTTGATCCCAGCTGAAACCCAACATTAAGTCTTACTAGAGCTGAGTTGCTTGTATGCCTTGATCTCAGGCTGTCTTTTATCTCATTATACCTTGGCATGATCTTTTTTTGTAACTACCAAAGGTCCTGTGACCCGTGTATCAGGTAAACTCCATTTAATTTCTGGTTTTGTTTCTTACTGCAGATCTGGTTAAGCTCTGATAGCAGCAACAGTGAAGCAGTAGAGCAGTGGAGAGATACTGTCACGAACCCTGAAAAAGTTGTTGTTAAATGGTACAGCATCGGTCCATCTTGAAGACTGGAGATGAAACTAAGGACTGATAAAGACTGTCTACAAAAATATTCCTATGTTGTTTAAAATGGTACAAATAAAAAGAAAAGTTGTTTACACAAGTTACCCAGAAGACTTCCACTGTGTCAGCTCCATATTAACTGGAAAAACTCAAAATTTCACAAAACTTGGGAACTATGGAAAGTGCTTATCTGTGGTGGGTGGGGTTTTCTGATTTGGAAAAATATATTTTCCCCCTTTCAGTTTCCACTAGGTCATTGAAATAAAATTTTGGAGAGAAGGAGTTTGAATCACCATCTTCTTCACTCGTCATTGGCATCATCCTCATCTGAAATCATGGCTCTGATAGAATCCGAAGTTGGTGGGACTGTGCGGTCAGCAGCTCAATCCTAGGCACCCCGAGCACAGGGGTTTGCCTCTGTGTTGGCACCATTTGATCTGAGTGACGTTTGCCTCAGCCAGTGGGAAGACTTTGGCTGTGGCAGGAGGCACGAAAGGAACTATGAAATGAGGCAGTCTCCAAAGACCCTTCTAATTGAGGCATCTGACAGAAGGTGGTTCCATGCGTTGACATGGCTGTTCCTCCATCCCTCACTATCCTAAACAAAAGATAGAACGATATAAAAGATAAAGATATAAAAGATGAAAAGGCTGTTGTGACTAGTGTAATCTTTGCAAGTGGGGTCCTCTAGACTGCATATGTTTGGGTTAGTGCTGGAATCAATGGAACAATGTGAAGACTCAAGAGCTCTGCCTAGGACCTGGGCCAGTATTTTTAGATAAAATGCTTTCTTATATTTAATTCTTATACGTAAACCATCTCTTATCTAATCAACAATGTTGTAGTATTTACTTAGAGTGCTAAAAGCCAGGCTAATGTGCACTAGAGAATAAGCAAATATTTGACATAAAAGCACTGACATAAGTACTTTAGATGCTAGTTAAAATATAGCATGCTAAAGAGCTCCGGCTTTGTTTAAAAGATGGGGCAATACTGTAGATGTATAGGATGTTGAAAAATATCCGGCAATGTAGTTCTGCTAGCTGTTCCTAGGGGGAATTACCATATTTTTATTGCAAAAGATGTTTTATATTTTCCGTATCAGCTGTAGTAAGATCTAGTTAGTCTCTGTATTTTCAAGGCTTTATCCATAGTTATTTTACATGTCATATATATACACATGTAAAAGCATACACCTGTATGCATTCGTCTAAAAATCAGTTAAAATTATTGTTTATGCATTTACTACTAACTGTTCGAAATGTACTTAGTTTCTTGTATGTTTGTGTAGACTCTGAATAATTAGACTTTTTATAACTTGGAGGCATCTTGTACCAGAACCAGAGTGGTGCTGGGAAGTGCTGCTTTTTATGACAAAGGAGCAGTGAAAAGGAAAGCATTCCAGTAGGAGAAAGTCAAAATACTTCACACCTAGGAAAGCTGAGGCGGAAGAGACCATGAGATTTTTTTCTATAGAAACGGGGCAGCCAAGTTGCTTGTCATCTGGATTTGTATCCCAGTGTGCCTATGGTGCTGCCGACAATGTTCTTGATGAAGCTGATTATATTTCCAGTTTGGGGAGATCAAAAAGCCACTTTTTTCCATCTCAGCAGACAAAATGTGACAGTGTTTGCTGATGCGCTCAGCTGCCTCAGCGCACGCTCCGTTCCGGAGAGCGGGACAGCTGGGCAGCAGGGTCTGTGCATGTGTCTAGGCCTACCCAGAGGGCAGGGAGAATGTGCTCATTTCAGCCAGATGAACAAAAGAAATTTCTGTTGACCTGTGTCAGGAGCCTTTTAACTGCTGTAACCTGCTTGTCTCCCTGTTTCCGGGCCTCAGCATTTCCAAGAACTTTCTTCCTGGTCACTGCTGAGGAAAATCTAGAGATCAGGAAGGATCTGCTCAGCTCAAGAACCAAAAAGGGCCCTTCATTGCTCCAGCATGTACCTTGCAGGTAGATCAATGTTGTGCTCCAAACAACCCATCATAACCTGAAACTACAGTCTTGGCATCCTAATGCCTGTTTTGGTGCTCCTGAAGGCCGCTGCCAGGAAAGAGGTTGTCTGGAGGACTGCCTACGATGCGTTGGAAAACGAAGCGCTCTGATGCTAGAAGGATACTCGGGTGAGGTTATCAATACAGGAGGTGTTGAGGATGGTGCATAGGAATGAAGAAGGGCTCTAAGAAAAAGCCTTTCTAGATAATCTTCTAGGTGTCATGTTTATGTTGAGAAGCCCTGGGGTGAATAAACACTTATTCATTCTAAAACAGAATCAAGAAAGGCTGAAGAAAACTGGTGGTATAATACAATCCGCCAGTTAGATAAACTTACCAGCGACCGCATGAAGCACTTTCCTCAATGATTCATCAAGTCAAGAGCTTATCAATATGTTTGTTACGTTAGTCAGCAGTTCTGAAGAAAAAATATGGAGCAGGGAGAGACATAGATGATCCTAGAACCGGGCCCAGTGTATGACAGGCTTAAACAAGTATTCCAGCAGGTGCTACTTCAATTTGAACATCTTAAAAGGACTAAAATTGCAAAAAATCACATGAGATATCTTGTCTTTCATGTGCATAGTGTTTTGCTTTACTGCTTCTTGGTTGCCTTGCTATGAATGTAAGACTCTAGCTCCTCCAAATTCAGCTTTTGGGTTATTGGAAACCAAGACTGTTTTCCAGGAAAGGAAAATGACGCATCATTAATGACCAGTCTGTGATACAAATCAGCAGAAAAGTTCATGTACTTCAAGATGCACGGAAAAGAAGGGGGGGGAAAAGTGTCTAAAGTTCTCTTCTAAGGGTGGCAGTTGTACCCTGTCTCTTTTAATGGATGTTTAACCAGTACCTTATTATAAATGACATCAAGTTTACTGTTATTGAACAAACTTTCAGAAAGCTGTTTTATTTGTCAATATGCTTCATACATAAATATAAACCACATGACTTATAGTCAGACTTGCTGTTACTTTTAGTTAGTGGCTCACTCCTTAACTTCTAACAATTCTGGTAGAAGCCACAGAGGTTCAGAATCTGCACCAGTTTTACTAGAATTAGCTCAAAAATGCATTTGGCTCAATTGGCACAAGAGTTTTTATCTTATGTTAAATGTTATTCGTGTAGAAATCTCTTCTTTCTTAGTTAGAAACTGGCTACTGGCTGTAGACTAAACCAGATTTTCAGTCTGCATGTATGTAACTATACTGGTTAATTAAACAACTCTGTTCTAAGTTTATGTATTTATGACTAAGAGCATTCTGTATGCAAAGTTATTTTCTAAGTCTTTACATCTCAATGCCATGGCCTGCCTTTTAAGGGAAAAAATGTAAGATTCTATCTCAGAAGAGGAGTGAGCGGAACAGGCAGTTTGTAAACCACAGTACAATGTTACTTGGCAAATAATTGCATTTGGGTATCCGATCTCCTGTGATCACAACATAAATAGTGCCGTCCTGCTAAGCCCATTAGACATCCCTGCTCCATCCTTTTGTTGGCAGGACATTTATATAAAACAAAGGTAATCTGTAAGCATTCAATTAAGCACATATGCTGAGCTACGGCTTGAAAAACTGCCTGCCTGCTGGAGGTTGCTCTTGCTTTTGAGTTATGAGTTGAATTCTGCAGCCAAAGTGTAAGGTTGTCTAGAAGCTGGGGGCAGGGGTGTCCCACTTGCTACCTTCATCCTGCCAAAATACGTATGACATAGGAGGGAGGCTGCATAGTTGTGGAAAGCTTGGCATAAATCATGCTGGACATGATATACCAGCCTTGTTTTTCCAGCTTCTGCTGTAAAATTACATCACCATGTAAATACAGCCCTGTACATGATCTCATGCCTAGTGCATGGAAAAAGCCATCTCTAAAATCAGCACCATGTTCCACAAACACTGTTCCAGCAGATTTACATTCTTTTCCCTTGCTTGCACCGATGGATAGTCCATCTTCCCTCAGAGTCTGTCAAAGCAGGAGCAACCAGTCTGCAAAGCTGTCTTGGTTATTTTGGCATTGCTATTGTACATCTCACAAAAGGAAGTTGCATGCAGCTTATTTTTTTAATATACTTTTAAAATACACAGCTGGAAATACATCCTTAGCAAGGTTTCTGTAGAAACTTAATTTCACTGTAAATGGATCTGCAGCAGCTTTGAAACAAATCCTACTTGCAATTTTTTCCATATTTCTAAAAGTGTGCGATTTTTTCCTTCCTTTTATTTGCCTGTAGATTGTTCTTGCTCCTTAAGCATAAACAGGCCTAAAACCCATGTCTGCTTATTGCAACTGCCCTTTTGCATTCCCCATAATGTTTCACTTCTTTGTCTGTTACTGGGATTGGCTTTAGGTCTCCCCAACTGACAGAGATTAAGCAACTACCTTAAAGCAGAAGGCCCCTGGGCCTCAGATTATGTCTGATGTTGTGCATTTCTGAGCTACAACTTTGATATGGTTCTTTGGGAGCTCCCTGAACTTCTGTGTTCTTTACCACCCTCGAGCAACAATGGGATAAATCAATTGTAACTTTTTGTGCATCTGGGCATCTTTACTGCCTTGCTGCTGCTCTGTATATTACCTTGGAAATGGTTTTGCATGGGGAGATGAAGGAGCAAACTGCGCTTCTCTCCATAGAGGCCAGGGTAGGGTTCCTTGGCCTGCTGCTATTCCTAGTTTCATACCGAGAGGTGCTGTGCAGGGGAATCTGTATCCACAGGTGGAGGGGGACTTGTCTTCTGTATACGTGATACAGGAAACATTTATTAGCCTGGGAACTGGAGACCCTTCCCCCATGTCCAAGGAGAGCTGCAGTGGTACTGTACTTCTCATCCTTATCCCCAGAAACGTTCCGGAGCCGTGAGGCAGCTAGGTGTGCAAATGTTCCATAGGAGCAACGCTACGGCTCACAGATGTCTGTGCAGCGGGGGAATCACTGGCATACTTTAGGAGCCTTTGAAAAAAAGGTTATAGGAACGTCCTTGTTCGAGAAGCTTTGTCACTTGTCACAGGAGAGGAGTGAACTCTCCGTTCGCTCCTCTCTTGAACTCGGCAAAAGAAGAAAATAGCACATTACACCCAGGACAGAGGGCTGGGTGTCTCCGGCATGAGTTGTCACTAGCCCTTCAAACAGACAGGGGGGCTATAAGTGCCCAAGGGGCTCAACTGCCTCCTCCTCCTGCAGTAAGGACGGGTCAGGCGGGGGATTGCTAAGGGAAGGCACCGAAGGAGCAGAAATAAAAGCAGTGCTTCCTTTCTAAAACAACGCAATGTGCCTGTAACTATTGACACAGCTTTTATTTGAATTGATTTAACACAGATGATTACGCATTTAGGTGTTTGCTTAGGTACTCTAATACTCCCCTGGAATGAGAGTGACCTCTTCTTCTTTGTATTTAAATAATGCTTCATTTTGAGGTGTTGGTTGACCTTTGAGCTCTAGACCTGATTATGTCCATTTTCCTACGGATTTACGTCTCTTGGTTGATTGACTTTGGTGTGTAAATAAGGATAGTTCTGCTTGAACTTCTTCCTGCGCTTCAGGTACTAACAGTCTCCTAGGCGGATTCTCCGACCTCTAGCAAGAGGGGAGCTGAGAACAGCTCTTCCCTCAGTGGGCAATGTACACAGGTGCTCTCCTCTACTCCTCCCCTCCTTTTCTTTAAGCCTGTGGAAACAGAATTATTTGTGTCATTTCCACCATCTGTGAAATTTGGCTGAAATTTAAGCATTGAGCTCAAAAATTATTGTGGGCTTGAGGAGGAGAGAGGAGGAGAGAGAAAGAAACCAAGCAAGCAAGCTGTGCTCTTCAGGACCTGGGGCTCTGCTCTGATTGCTGATCCCTGGGTCTTTCTGCTCGCTGTTCCAGCAACGCTAGATCTCAAAGCTGCTCAAGCAGTTTCTCTGTAGATACATTTGTTAAAATATGGCTGTTGTGCAGTGTGGTATGAAGCTGGCTGCTCACAGAGGTATCACCGCAATGCAGTTTTAAAGATCCCCCGGGTGAAGAGTATTTTGATGTACCTTGAAATTACCAGTGATCAAAAGCAGAAGCAGAGATTTAGCTGAGGTTACTATGAATAAATATTTTGAAAGTTTCATTTTTAGGTAGTAAAAGAATGACTAGCAGCAGCTATCAGACCTCCTTCTGCATGTACCTCAAAGCAGGAATCCATTAACGTTCATAGGCAAATGATAATATGTTTTTGAAACTGCCAGCCTTGCTAGATACAGCTCCTTGCTGAGTTTGAAAATCTCCACGTTGCACCGGCAAAGCAGCTCACAGAGGCTCCTGCAGAAGGGTCAAGGCTATGATAGCACAGACATAATGAAGAATCCAAAATAGAGAAAGAAAAGAAGGCTGAAGCATAGAGGCACGCAAAACCAGTGAAGAAGCTGCAGAAAGAAAAACACACAGTGGTTTCCCATGCTGCAGCAACTAGCCCAAGGCAATACTCAGCATTTTGATAAAGATGCAGTAATTGCAACAGACTGTACAGCTGTACAAGAGCTTCCCAACAGCAGTGAGGAAGCTGCATGCACAGACGATGACAGCAGCATTCCTAGCGTAAAGAAATGCTTTATGGGGAAAGGACTAGTGGGCCCCGTTGCGACAAACGAAGCACACGGTCTCATGAGAACACATTAAACATGGACATGAGTCACACAGTGAAAGCTGGAAACCGAATGGGGCTGTGTTTATGTTGGAACCGGGCATCCAATTGTCTGGATGTAAGAGCCAGATGTGGCAGAGTGGAAAAACCCTGGTGTTCTCGAGTGCGGGGCCCTGTCACTTCTTTGGCACCGTCTGCACACCACGTGCATAAGCACACACGTACCAGGAGATAACAGCCTGAATGGCAGCAGCGTCACAAGAGGTGGCCCCACTGTTGGGTGAGCTTGTTGCCATGACTGGAAACAAACGAACCCAGAGAGGGACACGTTTCCTGCTAGTCCCAGGTGGGTGGCAGCCCATTTTGCCCATGGAGGCAGAATTCCCATCATCTACTTCAGTGGAGCAGGCATCTTCCTCCACAAGCGCCAAGGTAGCCACCGTGCAGTTCCAGGCACACCGTCCCTGCAAGCCCTGCTTAGCACATGCAGAAAGGCTCCTTGGCTCTTCAGGGGCAGATCCCTTTGCCCATAAAGGGAGAAAGGAGGGAACACGAACTGTAATGGGGGCACAGTTCAGCACGTGCGTAGCGGTGGGTATGGGACGCTGTAGGCGGTGTTGGTCGTCACCTGACTGCAAGAAAGGAGTCTTTGTACTGCAATCCCAGCCTGCAGGATATGACAGAATGGCCTTGATTCTTTGTATTCCCTTCGCTTTTGTATGCACAACCTTGTCAGGGACAATTTTCCAGGGTGCTGAGGTAAATTACTTAATTGCTATTTATCCAAGCTGATTTCAGGCCTCCCAAGCCATATTTAGTTTAAAAAGCATTGAAACATTTCCCAGTGTCTGTAATAAATTAGTCTGCTGTTGGAATTTACAGGCAGGCGGTCCTAGAGGAAAAGCTACAGAGCAGTGGCTGCTGGAGGTCCATACTAAAAGCAGAAATGGGCATCGTGCACACTTTCAGCGTAGATTTTAGCAAGATAGAACTGTTTCAGAAGAGAGAAACAGCATGCTGAGAAATGAGCTAGTTTTGTGCAGAAGACTCGCAGGTATTTATTGCTCCACCCAGCGTTGGGGTGGTCTCAGCTGAAGGATGGGGTCCAACCCCAGACACCATGTTTCAAAAGAGGAGAAGACAAAGCGGCGAGAGGAAACGACAAGGTTAGGAATGAGAAAGGCGAGCTTGTGAGGAGGCAGCAAAGGCGCTGGGATGCTTAAGCAGGAAAAGAGAAGGCATGGAGACAGAAGTTTAGAAAATTGCTAATTCTGATATATTTAAACATCTGATATAATGACTGACAATCCTCTATGTCTGCTAGGGAAGAACTACATCATCATCTGATTACAGTTTACAAGGATTTTATTATCTAGTTCCTGCTTCTATTTTAACTGCCCGGCAACACTTAAAATATCTATGAAATACTAAAGCAAGGGGAATCTGCTCATGTGTAACCTGTGTATCTTGAAGGTTTCCTTCCTGCTGACAAGAGGTGATTGATAGCATGGTCTCATGTTTTTGCTTAGCTGGCTGGTAGGCAGAAACGCCTTAAATGAAAGCTGTTGTTACCAGCAATCCAAAAACAGTGTGCAAAATGGTTTTAATGAAATTAACCTTATGTATTTTTTTCCTTTGGTTTTCTAACCCTTTCATCAAAATTTGACATTTCTCAAAACTAAAATTATAAGAAGTTCATTTTGCAAAGAGAATGTGAAGAACTCACCTCACTGACGATAAGGAAATAGCCTGTTATAATCCACCCACTGGGCAGATACATAATCCTGACAGAGTAATGGTCCACTTGGCAATCAGAATACTGATATTACCAAAAAATACAGGTTTCAGCAATCACAGGAGCGCTATCCTGCATTCAATCCATTAATTCTTTATTGACTGCTCCGTCCCACGGGCGCTGCTCTGTGGAAGCTTTCCATTGCGTACAGCATGAGCTGTACACTACCGCAAGGCGCCGTGATTTCCGCGGCCGTCGGCCTCGGCACACGCTCCTCGGGCTCCTGCCCTTGCAGGCGAGTGTCGGGTGTGCTCGGCCACAAACACGCTTTCACAAAGCGAAAGGGTCTGTAGGTGCTGTTTTGATCTTGTTTTGGAAGCTGCCTTGGTGATTTTCATGGACTGTGCCCATCTTAATCAGCTTAGTTGAATGACATTTAATGCCACAGGATGATGAAGCCTGTAATAAAACCACAGTGTTACTCAACTGGGATGGAGTTTCCTCCAGTTCTCTCTCCTGCAAACAAACACAGCCATACTGAAATCCGTAAAAATGCTTTTAATTCCTTTTTTCTTTTTCTCCCTTTTAAGGCTCGTTCCAGGGTGCTCTCACTTCCTTTTTGACTTAGCTTGAATCTGATATTTCTGTCTATAGGGGATGCAACTACTTGGTCATGGTGAAGGGCTGCACAAATAACATGGAATAAAACACTGGCAACAACAAGGCTTTTTTTTGCACTCAATTTAAAGTTGTATTTACTTTAGTTTGGCGACCTGGCAGAATCTGGATATGTGTTGGCTTATCAAAATGTACAGGTTAATCTTTAAAAAAAAAATCTGAATTAATGGGACACAAGCACAGGATAAAGTTTAAGAAGGTGCCTTTTCTACATCTTTTTAAAAGTCACTGTAACAGGTAGCTGGAAGCTCTAGACCCACCACTCTGGAGTGCAGAAATGAATCTGCTTACACTTCAGTCCTAAATAATTCACCTTTGTCACAGCTCTTTCCGGACAGAAGAGATGAAGCGTGTTTTCAGTTTCAAACCCATTCTGTACTAGGCTGTGTTCATTCATGTTTGTTGATTTTCTGATTGTGTTTTATTACACTTAATTTATATATCTAGCCCCTCTTTTTTTCCCCTCACACAGCTTCCTGTTGGCAGTGTAATATTGTGTGAATGGCACATAATCTTCACTTCTTTTGCAATATGGTGTGGTGCAATGCCAACTTTTTGTTTAAAAAGGGTGTGAAAGGATTTGGCCTATGAGAGAATGATGCTAAACAGCAGCAGTGACGTCGTTTGAGCACCTGCCTTGTGAATAACCCCGGATACTCTCACAGATGCAGAGCAGAATTGAAACTCAATTTAGTATGGTCTGCCATAAAATCACGTGTCCTTTCTGCCTTTGGTAACTAATTTTGTTCTTGTTTTACGAACAAAGAAAGAAAATGAATTTTTAGTTGATAGTGAGTACCTAACTGCTGTAAACTGTATACTCTGGACAAAGGCCAAGTGCGATAATCTTTTTTTGCTTTAGTAAGCTTCTAATTCATTTCATAAACTGTTTAATGTGACTATCTTAATTTCCCATCTCTAGTTGTTATGCAGCGTTGCTAGGTTCTGTTAAACACTCGTGATTCATCTCTGCTCAGCTGATTTTGTGCTTTCCTCTGAGCAGAAAAAGCTTTTTAAAAGTATATAGATTGTGTTACAATAATCAAAAAAAAATAACAAAATAAAGAGTGCAGATGTTTTGCAGATGAAAATGAGCATGTAGCAGATTTTTCTCAGAAGTTTATTCTCCAATTACCCCAAACGTTTTGTCTTGGAATGAGTGTTTATTTAGATAGAAAAAGTCAATAGCCATGAGTGCTTCAATGTTTTAGCATGTGAAGCACTGCATGAAAATGGGACAGAATTGAAAAGTGCCTTAATTTTGTACTTACTATCAATCAAGTCCTCTCAGAAGCTGTTTTCTTTGTGAAATAGACAAAACAAGATGTTATGACTTGACTCCATTGCTGTGTTTTTTGTAAAAGCTTTAGGTCTTAAGGTAAGGTCTCAATGCAAAAAGCTCTTCATTTTCCAGCCAGACATCATCACACAGATTGCCTCTAAGTGCTTCTCTCTGTACAGCTGGTGGGGAAAAAGGTTTGCACATTTGGTTTATGTGCAGGTAGAGATGTGTGTATGTTGAAGAAACTGAGAGAAGGACAGCAAGATACTTGTGAAAAACAGAAGAATACGGAAGGTAGCAGAACGATGACACATGGGCTGAGCTTGGCTGGCCACATTTGCTACTTCAGTGGCAAATATCTTTGATAACTGTTTGGTTCTTCAGTCTGCTATGGCTGCTGTAAGAGGGTCTGGAGTGCATCAAAGCTAGTATAACTATACCTCTAACTTAAGTTATAGCAGGAGATATTAAATGGCAGAGATTTAAGTCATTTTCATGCTCAAACGATGTGTTTTCTATCTTTAACATGCTAGATTTTCACTAAGCTTAATTCTGAATTTCCTAGGTTTACCATGTTTAGTTTAAGAATAGTAAGAAAAAGAATCACTCAAATATCATCTGGAAAAATACATTATGAAATCCATTTTAAAGTAATTTTGTCAGGAAATATAATTCCTAGTATTGGTTTAAACAGTTTTGATGTAAAATTAGATTTTTATTAAATACACATTTTTTGACAAAAAGCCTGTTTTCTGGGGAAAAACTTGTTTTCTCTTAAGTAAGTTAACTAATTAAATACTCAGAACTACTTTTTTAGCCAAAAGATGAAAAGTTTCACTCTGGAAATACGCCCATCTTTTCCCATGGGAGTTGTAGCTCAACCAACTTATCCTCTGTTAGGCCTTGGTCTCTCCAACAAGCCTGGAGCTCCAAGGCACCGCAGGCAACCGGCAGGATGGGATGCTCACAGAGTCACAGGCCAAACCAGTATTTGCACTGGAGCTGCCAGGACCCATCAGGCTGACATTCTCTATAAACTTCTGGATTTTGGCTGACGGTCTTAGGGAATAGCTGGAAATGGGACTTCCTGTTGTGTTCCAAGATTTAAAACTTTCTGTAACGTAAAATTTCCAAGTGCAGTGGAAAACAATCCCCTTCTGCCTCACTCCCTAGAAAATACAGTCACTTCCCAGATTATAAGTAGCCTTTGCCATTATTCATAGATTTTAACATGGGAACCGTACAGTTTTGATGTGGTGAGCCTTTGGCACCTCCAGTATCTTCCAGAACTAGCAGCCGACAATTGATTTAAACCATTCTATATTCAATGTCTATGGTTTGATTATACTGATTAGCGTTTATATAGCCCTTAACAATATTGCCAAAAGTTCATCCATACCAATCAGCCTTATCTCTATTTACATTAGGCTCCTTGTCTTTCCCATCCAACATATGGTTTCAGTTTGAAAGCGCAGACTTACAGTAAACTGCATCATAACTGCACATGCTGTAATTCCTAACAGTACATCTGTTTGAGGAAGATTTCCCATACTTGGTGAATGTTTAAGGACTTTTAAAAATAATAATTTTATTTAAAGATTTCTATCTAGAGTAGTGTATTTGGGAAGAGAAATGAGGATTCTTACCTATCCGTCCAAGAATTTTAGGTTTTTATTTATAAGCTGATACTCAACATTCCCAAACTCACCCTGCTGAAAAGTTATGGTCCCCTTTGTATCTAGAGGCAAATGGGATCTTTATTCTACCTCAGCCCCCCTGGGTTTGATGTTCTTGTGTATTAGATATCCTGAACAACATAATTTACATTTTTGACATGCAAGTGTGGTGGGATCACCAGATCTCAGAACAGGAACTGGAAGGTTTCTGAAAATCTACTGCCCCAGATCCCAGATGGACACCTGGGCCTGCCCATACGAAGCATTTTGCCAGCAGAGATGCAGTGACACATGCCATTTAAACTTCCGAGGTTCCTAGTGATTTTTCCCCTTTTCTTCCTTTCCTGACTCAGCAAAGTTATCCATCACAGGCACACGGAGGGGTAAGACACGAAGAAACCAGTTTATGCTTAAGAGGCTGCTGGAAGAAACTCACGGTTCCCTCACCAGGAACTCAGTGTGCAGACCTGGTTCTGGAGCCCCTGCTCAAGCGTTAACTCAAAGCAAAATTCCCAAACTGACCCTGCTGATAAGACACCGTCCAGGAAACAACCTGGTCATCGACAAAATAAAACCTGCAGACAATCAGGCTTTGTCAATTCTGCCTCTTGAAGAGCAACCTTAGTAGTAAATTCCCGGCCTGAGGAAGCAAGCTGGCCTGGGATACTCCTGAAAGACGGACACATCTGTTATCATGACCAATAATGAAGATCAGCTTTGAATACAAACTTTAAAACCTACAGAGAATAATGTAAACAACCCACTGAGATGAAGAGGACAAGTTCACCCTCCTAGTGTTATTGTTTTGCCCTGACTGTGGACTGAGAAAGCTGTCACACATGGTTAGTATCTTCATGATTTGCTTTGTAACCTTTTTTTTTTCTAATGGATTTTGCAGTAGTTTACAGATTCTGTAGCAAATTCTGTAACATGAAAATTGCATTATATTTGAACAGATGAACAGAAGTTACATGTTTGGTTGGGGAACAGATCGGTGAGTGTTAAGACTTCTTTTCACTCTGCAATGCACTAGAAAAGCTAGCTTCAAGGACAAGCAATTTAGAGAATTATGTAAAAAAGTCACATGAATGGACTGGTCTTTCTGAACAGAGTAAGCTTGTAATTCTAACTTTAAACTTAAAATTTTAACCTCCCCTCACCATGACCCTGTCTTACTCTAGAATTTGGAAGTTTGGTATTCCATTTGGAAGTTTATGACTCCTTTGGCCAGCAACAGCTTGATTATGGTTCCTCATTCCATGCATACCCAAGCTTCTCTCTCTCACTGCTTAGCAAGAGGATAAGACAACCAGTGAATGAGGTTCAGTCTTGTCACAGTCATTTGTTACAGCACAAGGTCTTTAGTTGACTAATTCAGCTTTCTCACTGTTCTTTCCTGTTTAGCTGCTACCTGTATAACCTGTATAATCCATATCTGATGAAAATTTATTGCTTGTACAAGTGAGGGACAAGCATTGTATTGGCCAATTTCATCAATTTCTTCTTTCTTTTGCAGGTAAGTAGCTTCACTGAGACTAATGCCAAAATTCATATCCTTGAAATACACTGTGTGTGTCTTGCAAAGGCCAGGTATGGTGCCTTTCAGAGATAAGATCACAGTTCTGTAAGACTGTTCCATGAGAAATGGAAAACAACTATTTTGGCCAATGAAATACAGCAAAAATCAGTAAGACAGAACTTCTCATCCTCCAAACGAGATATAAGGCACAGATGAAGAACTACCTGAGCATTCTCAGAGTAAGCAAATAAGGAAAAGTCAGGTTTGTCTTATTTAAATATGTAATTTTGCTGGGTTTTCACCAAAAACATTTGCTTAGAATTTGGATGTTTCCTGAAAGTTCTTTACATCCATACTAGTGTTTGTGCATTTGTCTTCTTTTCATAGTCTTGGATTTCAATAGCAATTGTTCCCATGGTTATGTTCAACACTGTCCTCTAAACAGAGCCTGATTTTGCCTGAGGTATGTTTTGACACAATGGGTTTAGTTAAGAGAAGTGGGTTTGGGTGGTTTTGTTTTTGTCTTCTACATAGTTCAGATAATGCGCTGTGGCTGCAGCTTGTTACACGCATTATTTCACAGACAATCATCATTGTCTCCTGCTTTGTATTACCCGGCTCTGCTGTCTGCAGGCACCCTGAGCAGGGGCCATCTTCTCTCCGCATCTGCACCGCGACTGTCGAGGAGGTCCTGGCTCCCTTCCGAACCTTTCTGCGTTAGATGCAAAATTACCATGCTAAAAATAATAATAATGCATCTACTATATAAACTCGTGATCAAGAGAGATACTTTGTTAAACACTGAAGCTGAGTTTATTAAAATCCTGCTTGTCCTTAGGACGTATCCTTTGCTGTTACGTGTGGGTAACAGCGTACAGGCTTTTCACTTCGGTGGCCAAACTAAACAAATGAAAAATAATTTTGGGTTGTGTACAAATGAAAACATTTCATTCAAGCCAAAACAAAAGCATTTATTTTGATTGCTGCCTATGCATCCCCTGGAAAGTCAATTTAAAACAAAAATGCAATTTTAAAACTTTAAAACAGTCCAGAGACTGCGGCAACAACACACACTGGCCTTTCTGAACTATTTTCAGCGTTTAAGCAAATTTTATCATTGACTCTGACACGAATTTGCTAATAGTTCAGCCATTCAAAAAGAAATGTTTTTCAGCAAATCCTGCATTTGCTAAAAATAGGAGTCCCTCCTCCGCTGTGCATGGGGAGCAGCAAGTTCTGTGTTGCTTTTGAAAGGACGCTGGCCTCCAGGGGGGCAGAAGCTCTTTAATATTCCTCCCTGCGCGGACAGGAACTCCCTGCAGTTCTGCTCACTGTCTGCCGGGCAGGGGAGGATTTTTAAGCAAATTTGATTGTGTCGCGCAGCGGGTCGGCGCATTCCCTGCCCTGCAGCTCCCTGCGCCTCGGAGGAGGCGATCGAGACGAGGCAGCCGCGTTTCAAGGAGCACGCGGCACCGGGCAGGGTGGCACGGGGCCCGGGCCCCTCCATTACACGAGCCGCACTGCCCGGCGTCCCTCCCGGCCCGGACTCGCCCATGGCGCGAGTCGGGCCACGGGCACCCGCCGCGCTGCCGCGCGCTCACAAGATGGCGCCAGCCGCGGGCCGGCGGCGCGGGCTGCGCGCTCCGCGGAGCCCGTGAGTCTGGATCGCGTCTGCCGCACAGCGGCTACGGCGGAGAACAGCCGGGAAGCCGCACGACAAGGCTGCCAAGCAAGCAGATTGGAGGGGGATTTATTTTTTAGTTAGCCTGAAGTGTGACAAGTTCGCCCTGCCCTCAGCCCGCCCGTGGTGGCTCATGCGCGTGTGCCAGAGCCCTCTTCTCTTGCCCGAACTCCCCTCGCTTTGAGGGGAAAAAGCTGCTTTCGTTAATTCTGAGCCCATTATTATCTGGTAAACCTTGGCGGGACCAATCTTGGTCACCTGAAAACCACACCAGTGCAAGTGCGTGAGTTTGCTGTGTTATATCCTGTCACGGAAAGGAGAAATGTTGCTTCTCATAGTCGCTTGGTCCTTTCAGCAGCACGTCCTGCCTTCAGGCAGGCGAGGAGAGCCGCTCTCCTCATGGCAAAGGGGCACAGACGCTGCTAGCCCCAAGGCTTTTTCAGATTGTAATTCACAGACCCAGATTTATGGAATCCGCAGGGATGTTGGTCAGGAGCACGGTGCGGTAAGGTGCCTTCTGATGTGTTTTCATGGTGAGCTGGAAGCAGGGGTTTTGCTACAACTCTGACCCACAGATGGCATTAGACAACATCAGCTCTTCCGCTAAGCGGTCAGGGAGGATTTGAACCCGGAGTTGTGTCTCAGACTCACTGCTGGCAACGCTTGGCAGAGGAGTTCCTCATCATCCTTGGAAAAGATCACAGCATTTAAGGTTACAAAATGTATGGTTAGATAGCATTACTTTTCATTTACGCTCCTCAAAAAAAGTTTGGTTTGAAAATATGGTTCTGTCATGCCGTTTGTTTTGCTGAAAAAATCAAATTTGTACATTACTCGGAATGAAAAAATGGTGGCCCTCTGCAGCTTCCCACACAACACAACTTCTCTTTCAACACATGCGAAACAGCTGGTTTGGAGGTTGGCTGACAAAAGAAAATCTTCATAATTTTCAGCCTTCCAGTCAAGATGCATAACCTGTAGAACTTTTCTCTGAGCATTATTGTGTGTGTGTATATATATATATTTCTGCAAGGTCTGATTCATTGTCCCCTGGAGCCAATGGCATATTTTCCTTTGACTGACCCACTGGTCACAGACGAGTGCCGGCAGGGAGCAGACCTCTCCTCTGCCAAGTTTCAGTTCAAGACATAAGAAAGGCAGCACCTCTCCCAGAGACCTCAGAACCTAAACATGAGATAGCAGGTAGTGGTAGTCTGCCATTGCTTCCCGTTCCAAATAAACAATTTGAATGTTCAGAAATCGCAGACACTTCTGCAAGTTTAACATAACTGTCTTAGTAGAGTTTGTCTGGGACATTCGAAAAGTTTTCTTTCCTCTGTCTGATGACTGACATTCCTAAGTTAGTCGAGAGAGGCATATTAGCACCAGAATGAACTTCTGAAAAAAATTCTTTTAAAATCAATGCACTCAGCCAAGCACTTTCTGTATTGCCTCTGCTAATTCTGGAGCTAAGTATGTTTGAATAGAAATGTTTCTCCTTAACCTTTGTTTTCTCAGTTGGCCAGTTCTGCAGTGATCTTATATTCTATGTCTACAAGATGAGATTTGCTGCTACAGCTTTACTGCAAGGTCAAGTATGATGAAAAAGTATGTTGAGAGAGAGCCAAAGCCTAGTTTAAACACAGATGTCTTAAATATTACAGATGTCTTCCATGTTTAGCAAATAGGATAGGGAGCTGGATAGGATTGATGATGAGGGAACCTTTCACTGTTCAATCTCCAGTCTAAACAAGTAGAGAACACAGAGAATTACTAATTATGTTTTTGCTTCTATTTGTTTGAAATAGATCACAATCAACAAATGTTCACTTCTTAAAAACCTGCAACAGGAGTACTCATTTTTATCACATATACCAACCAGTAAGTATCTCATTTTTTTGCCAGCATCAGATCCTTTAATTTAGGACTGTGAGAGAAGTATGTGTTGCTCTTTCTTATGCTGCATCTCTTCTGTCGATTAAGAGTTTAGGCCTCAGAAATGCAAAGAGAGCACATAACAGTAACAAGAAATTTAGAAAATAAAAAGAAAAGTCAACCAAAAGTAGTTTGCGGAAATATAGGGAGAACAGAGACAGGGACACCATTGACCTTTAGATATTTTGTAATGGGAAGAGAGTGTGCTATTTGCAGTAAGTATTTGGAAAGCTCTCACAGCTTCATTGAGATCTCTTTGAGCTTGGCAGTATGGACTGCACTATGACCTTTTCATCCTTCCCAGTGATTCTTCTTTGTTTTCGTGACTGACTTTCTGCTGAGAACTGAATTTAGTAGAATATTATTATATCTAGTGATTTCTTTCATATGGATTAAAATTCTCTTCCTCAGTACGAGCCTTCATTTCTGATTTTTTCCTCTTCAAAAATGCTTTTCTGTTTTTTTTTTTTTTTTTTTTTGACAGTAATTGCAGTTACTAAATATTAGTTGTTTCCACCGCTTGTTTTAATCATCTTGCCTCACTGGTTCGTCGTTGCTTTGTCCCCACAATGTTTGACAACTGTTGCTCTCCTACACCGATAACTTGCTGCTGTCCTTGCAGTAAGATATTTTTAAGACCTATTTTTAAGAGACTGATCCAAAACCTTCTGTAATGTATTGAATTCTTTATTCCGATTTCAGTGTGCTTTGGCTCAGTATTGGATATCAAAGCTGACATACTGAGATCAAGAGTCTTTTCCTGGCTATGTCAGGGACATTTTAGATGAATTGGGGACTACACTCTGAACCAACAACTCTCATTTTTCACCATCTGCTGTGTGATTGTGCCAGTTTATGTCTCAGGCCTGTTGGAAATCAGCTTGCTGGCATTTATAAAATACTTTAACATCTTTGCAAGTGTAAAAGCTTTATTTATAATTCTATGAGCTGAATATTGTAATTCCTAGATGTTTTGTTTTAATGTTTATATCACATGATAAGTTAACCTGTAAAAGACTTGTTGCTGCTATGTGAAGCCACTTTCACAGGGACTGTTTTTTAAGGGACTTAAGGGATTTAAGGGACTGTTCAGATGGGTTTACATATATTACAATTTTTGCATCTATGTGTATATATTAATATGCCTAAGACACATGTAGGCTATGTAGGGCAGTAGTGGCACTGAAAAAGAGCAGTATTGGTTTTAATTCTTCAGTCTGGTTGTGCTGCTTCTACCTGTTGAACTTGCTCTGTGGAAGGTCTACCAGGCCAGCAAGTAAAATTGCCTACAGCCATGTCTGCGTTAGCTGCCTACAGTCGTGTCTTCATTATATTGCTGCACAGCTGTGTACAGCACAGCAGCTGTGTAAAACCGAGCTCATTTCCGTGTGGGTATTCCCTAAGAGGTGAGAAAAGGAGAAGCATTCAGAGCTGTGGGAATATCTAATAAACTTACCACCTGGATTGGTGCTGTGACCTTTCTGCACTGTCTACAGAAGGATAAATACGGATACTTGAGAGGAACGACATCTTTAAAAAACAGGGGCATTATCAGCCCTTCTCCTTAGATCTGGCTCTTGGCCGCGCGTGCCTGCTCAGGGTGTGAGAGGCTGCGTGAGGCAGCGCGGGGCAGCCGCAGAGCCCGCACCACCGAGCGGGTGAGCCGGTCCCGCGGGGCCTCAGGGCTGAGCCGGCTGCCCCCGGACCCTGGCCACAAGCGCAGTAACTGAGCGCGTGCACGCCGTTACTGCAAGCGCAGTAATCTTTGCAACATGAGGTAAAACAGGCTCATCCATGCGAAACCAGCATTTCCCCTCACGTTTGTAGCTCCTGTTGTCAACCTTCTTCAACTGCTGAAGGGAAAAAACAAAACAGCTGCTGCTGCTCTTTATAGGCTAAGAGGAGAGATGGAAACACCAACGACCGTGGGAGGGGGCAGTTGGGAACTCCAGCAACCAACGGTCGCCACCAGAAGCCTCCGGGTGCCCCAGGCCAAGGAGCTGCGGCTGCTTGCTGCCAGCCTGGGAAAACGGCATGGAGAGGCCTGCCCAGGTAGGTGGGGAAAAGAGAATAATCTCCCTGCTGCTCCATGTGTTACAACTGCGCGAGCAGGGAGTGCAGAATACAGGGGAAACGCAGGAATAAAGCTAGAGAAGTGAGACAGAGAAGAAAAAAGTTATGTAAAGGGAGAATCATCAAAGAAGAGACTTTACTTTCGTACAGTGCCTTCTCGCCTAGATCTCAAAGTACTTGTAAGTAGACGCTTTCCTGATGTCCCTGAGGTGGATGTGGAGCATCTGATACACAGAGAATGAATTAAGTTGCTCACAGACAGAGTCAGTTAAACACAGGCTGAGTCCTCACTCCCCAGTTCTGTCCTTATCCCTTGCCCGCCTCTCCTCATCTCGCCACTGTTATGTGCCAGTGTAAGACAGGGCCAGACAGACTTTAAGTATAGAAGCTGACTGATTCACCAAGGTAAAAACCTTAAGCAGTATCCAGACATCCTCCATTTCAGAAAAAGGTGTTGTTACATTTATCTTTTGCTCTTGTACAGCTGGTAGAAATGCTTTCATAATAGATTGTTAGACAAGAAACTCTGGAAGATGTATTTTGTTTTAACAGATGGGATCACTGATTTTGTATGTCACAGCTACAACAATTTTAAAGACATTTCCTATGTGTTCAGGAGACTCGTACTTTGTGAAAGGCAAGTTGATCTTATTACTGAATGATCGGTTGTGTTAACTTGTTGTTTAGCAGCACAGGTGGTAGGTAGTTACAGAATCACTTTGGAGATTGTGAAAATTTATCCTTCAAGCACTTCATTATAAAAAGCCATTGGAATGCTGCAGGTAAAACATGACTTACAAACTACTTTTAGAATAAAATGGTGTGAAACGTATGATTTTTATGTATGTGAGGACAGTTTTTCTCTTGCTCACTCCAGTATGATTTTCCTTTCTCATACTGGTCCCTAGGTCCTTGCTTTTTCCCAAGGCTCATGCATCCTCCCTGTCTCCTGGCCGTTGCTTCATCATCTGATCAAAATGCAAGTGCCTGCTATTCCATGGCATTGCCAGTCCTGTAATGTTGTTATGCAGACTTTTCAGTAATATATTGAGAATCAAATGTATGACCTTTCGTGCAGATTGACAGCCATCTGGCCATTTGTGTGACATCTCTTCCATCCCTCTTTTTTGTGATTTTTTCCTATTTTTTTTTTCTTCACTAGAACATCTGAAAATTATCTGTTTTATTCTTTGGGGAAGCAGCAAGATTCCAGAATTATCTAGAAAGATTATAAATATAGCCTGCTAATGAAAGGTATTTTGAAAGTGAAATAGTGAGGTTATTTTGGCCTTCTAAGTTCTGAATTTGAGCTTTGGCTCATTCAATTCCATCAAGGGACTTTTCTGGAGTTCCACATCACTAGCATCTATTCAAACCAAGTGGATTGATTTTCTAGGGAGATAGCCAGTGGGATCTAATCTAAATGCTTGATACAAACAGAACCATATCTAATTTGATATGCATTAGTCAGGATCTGGGAGGATGGATGATGGGATGGATAGACTGGAGGATAAAAGCAGCTATAAAAAGCACTCTAGCATGAATGAGAGACTCATCAGGAAGTTTGCATTCATATTACAGAACTAGAACTTCAGAGATTTCTTTAATAATCATAGAATATTTCCTGATGCACAAAGGTAATTTTATTTTTTATTGTACTATTTATTGTCTTAGGTGTTAAGTGAATGCATTATATCTCCCTTTCACAAATTGTTATTTGTCTTACAGATATTTTTGCAAAAGCTTTTTCAGTAACTAAAATGTATTTGTTGCTTCTCCCAATTAAAGGTAATTTAAGCTTCTCATGCTTTACTAACAAAGTGGATGATGAGAAAGCAAGGTTTAAAGCAATCAAATTGTTCCTAGATTCACAAAGTCTGGTAAGTTCCTAGATATGGTTTGGCATGTAGTAGCCACAATTTATTCACTTCATCACATGGAAACACATACTGTGGTTTATTACCTTATCTTTGTATTAGGAGGATTTTTCTAGAGATGGAATAACCTGCATCTAGAGATGGATTAACCTGCATGTAACCTAGCATGTAAATTATGATAATTTGAATCTCCTTTATATGCTTATTCTTCATTGGTATAATAAAGTTTCATTTAGTCTATTAATCAAGAGCAGTTACCTAAAAAATCAGTTTACATGGTATTAGAACTGAGGCATGCAGAATCACTGAATTAGATGTCAGCCTTGTTAAAAGTTGCATACAGTAATGCATTTCACAAATGGAATTTCTTTGAAAAAGAAATCTGGGAACTTGTGGAAATGTGTACTTGTTGCTGGTAGCCAAAAGTCTTTGGGCACATTTTGAACTTGCTCTCGGCTTGTCACCAAGAAGACTGCATTCCAGCAGACTGCTCCACCTGGGAGCAAGTTCAGAAGCTATCTTAGTCTTGCAGCCAGTTGTTGATTCCCGAAACTTGTGTTTCCACTTTGTAAATGCATATTTGGCACGTTCAATTAATTGCAGCCTGGCACTTTAAATGTGATTGTTTTCTGACACAGCTGGATGATCCTAAATATTCTCCATACATAACTCTTTTCATGCAGAAAGTACATTGCTTTGAGCCTGCATGCAAGTTATAATGCATGCAAGATTCTTTTTTTTTTTTTTTTTTAATGCCATAATGTTGCAAAATTGCAGGATTTGAATGAAATAATTGTAAATATCTTTATCAGCTGACCTCGTTCTGCTGTTAGTATTTGCAAGAGCAATATTTATAAAACAAGAGGCTCCCACTCTCCAAAGTTGGCACAGATGAAATATGCTTTATAATGATAATTCCAAATCAGCTTTCAAGGACAAACAATGGCAAAGACTTTTTGGCTTTAGTAGCCTGTTAAGTGTTTGACTGGTTTGGTAATTCGATGGGAAGGGTAACATAAGATTTCATAAGTTAAACCATGTATTTTTCCTCCCTTTTCAAAGAAGATCAGCTGTTATTTATATAATGTAGAGGGGGAGGATAGTTTGGAAACAAGAAAGAAGCTTCTACTGAGGTATAATTCTGCAGGGCTTGCTCCAACCATTGAGATCTTCAACAGCACCTATTCTCAGATCTTCTACTTCAAACTGATCGTGGTAACATTTCCTTTTTCCCAGTACATGCTGGATTAGCATAAGTTATTAAGTAGTGTCAATGACCATACTAACAAACACAATTGTTTCATTAATTCTCTGTATTACTGCAGAATCTATGGCATCTACAGTGATAATTAGAGTAGATACCCTACCCTTTATTCTTTATTTTTCTCTACTAGGCAGCTGGGTTAGCTTTGCAATTCTTTGCATGGTCTATTTTTGCGTAATTAGAGACCAGGACAAGAAAAACATGTTTAAATAAGGCTAACTCCACTCTGATTCATTCATTCCTGGTACAGTATTGCAAAGTTCAGCGCTAAAATAGAGAACTTAATGCTTACTGAAAGGTAAGCTAAGTAGGGGCAGGTGATGGCTCTTACAACAGAGAGATGAACTGTAAAGTTTGAAGAAAGAGACAGTGGCAAGTTGGAAGCTAGAACTTCCACTAGGAAATATTGAATCTACTTTGCCCAGAAAAGAAGGAATGGTATAAGCACTGGAGGTTTCATGATCCTCTGCAAACATCCTTTGCAAGTCCTGCAAGGACTTTTTCCTCCACCTGCTCTTACCTTCAGCCTTGTACAGTGTAATGGTGCGGTGTTTTATAGGAATTAGGCACATAATCTGGAAAAGGAGGTGTTTTTAAATATGATCTTTGAAAGAAAATATTAAAATTTCTTCTCAATGCTGTTTTTCTAAAGCAAACTGGAGAAGATCAAAGTACTTGGAACATTGATATTCCCAGAGAAAATATTACATATAATACTGGTAAGAATTTTAAAATAATACTTCATATCAGCACATTTTTCTTTGGATTCTACTGAGCTGTTTCTGTCTCTTTAATGTTGTCCACAAATTAATTATCTTTCCTGTGTGTTCTGTGTGTTAAATATTGTTTTATTTTTGCAGATTTTTATCCTCCAACAATGATATAGTAGTTGTTCTATAGGTGGTTGGATTTGCTAAACCTCTTAAAATGGAGTATTATCAGTGCATTTCCTTTTGTTGTTGTTTTGTTTTGTTTTCATTATTTTCCAAGATTTTGCTGGTAGGAATGAGGTTAATTTATTGATGGATGAAGGTACTCATTGCTCACTACAGCAGAAATAGCTGGAGTTCAGTCTTAAAGGAAGTCTTTTTTGACAACAGCTCTCCCCGCTGAGTTCATATCCACAATCACAATGGTGTATTTAGTTTCAAACTCCTGGGCTTTTGTTCAGTAATACTCTGTTTCTTTCAGTATTATTGCTGTTCATGTTTGTCTTTCATAATATACCTGTTTTTCTTATTTTCTAAAGTCCTTTGGATGATTTCTCAGTGCTCCTTTAAGCCTGCAATCTCTCCTAATTTAGTATCTGATCACTTTAACACTTTGCTAAATCCTGCTTCCCTACTGTTATTGCAGATTAAGGAGATCTGTACGGCACCAATCACTGATAATGCATTAAATATCCTCACAGCCTAAACTACCATCAGCTTGCTCCAGAGAAATGCTTTTCTGTGTCTCTGTTGCTGTGTGAGTGGTAATACGCTGCCATTAGGGCTAGCACAAGAGGAATTAAGATGCAGACAAGCTTCTAAATATCTTCATCACTCTGCAGTTGTGCAAATGAGCAGCTGATTTAGAAATCCTGATATCAGACTTCTGCCTGAAATAATCTTCAGTAGTGTGACAGAAATCGTTTTGAATAAAACTGGACATTTGTATCTCAAACCCACTGGTGTTCCAAACACTGTAATTTGATACCTTCTTTAATTGTTATTTTTTTGTTTAACTTCACTTGATGCAGCCAAAGATGTTTCCAGTAAATATTGAGAGTAAGTGAGCACTATCTTTAACAAGTAAAATATCCAGGTATGTGACTTCTTCTATTTGTCATATTTAGATAACTTATATGAACTGTGTAGCTGTTCATTTCTTCTAGACATGTGCTGGTGTCCTTGTTCAGTAAACAGTGGTAACTAAAAAAATATTCAGTGAAAAAAGTCCCTTCTGTGAGTATCGTTCCTCTGTTGATCCTGAAAGATTTCACTAATACTCATTTCATGTTCAAGCAGACATTGCTCCAATAGAGGAATGGTTCCTAAAATTCAGAATGCATCATGGATTAAATATGTTTACCACCGAAGGAACATTACTGGATATTCTCAGAGGTGAGAATAAGAGAAGCTCCACTTCACTGTATTTCACTATATCTGAACAGTTTATTTGTTTACATGCTTACTATGCTTAACCTCCTGTCTACTATATTTGTCATCCTAGTCTCCAGATCTGTAAAGCCTGAAGACTGTTTCCTATGTGTACAGCTTATTTATGCTTTGCCTGTGCTAAGTAGCTAGAGTTTTCTCTTCCGCAGAACCAATTCTTCAGTGGGAACTTGGTGAAAGAATAACCCCTGAACGACTTGATGCTGTGCTGCCTCATGCAATAAATATCACATTGTCAGTATCTCCTTGTGCTAATGATGTGGCAGTTATTGGTCTCATCTGTAATGCTACAGCTCCCGGTAGGTATAGATCGTTGGGCTTTCACAAATGCACAGTGACACTGACAGGAGAAAAGCAGGGAACATGTGAAGGACCTGTTATTTTCTGAATTAGTTATAATTTCTCAATTTACTTTCTGCAGTCATCCGTGTTCTTCTAAAATGAATTTTAACCAATGAAACAGGCTGGTATAATGCTTTAAATAAGATTCAGGCATAACCAGAAATTAAAGTATATTATTCTCTGTATTTTTATGTATTTTATAGATATATTCTCACTCTACCTGTTGAGTTTTATTCCTTTCTCTAAAAAAGGCAGAGTATAAAAAAAAAATCTGAAAAGACTAGATGAAATATTCTGAACCAGGAAAGGACATTCAAAGATCTAGGAGTGATTAATTTAGAAATCAATAAAGGAGAAAAAATACATATTTCTATAAAACATCAAAATTCTAGATAAAAAGCCTTTTGAGCTTATGCTTCCAGAATGAGGCCTCTCAGCAAAGAGCTTTTCCTTTTCTTTTAAGGCAGGCTATAAATACATAGACATCATTATCTCATTATATGTGGAGACAAAGAATAATCTTGTTTCAAAAAGGCCTGTGTGGCTTTTTGCACAGACCTGATCTCTTTTGTTCTTGTATCCTCAGGTCAGATTCATCCCTCTGTATTTAGTTATGTACAACTGGGCATCGTTTATGGCTTTGTTGCCTAAACTTATGTTATAATCAAGCAAGAGAAATAAGCTTTTTTAGGCTGCACAGTTCATTTCACTTAATTGTAGTGAATGGCAGATAATTCACATGCTGACACTGTTTCTCTCATAAAGGAAAATTTGGTAATTTTTTCAAGTGAAAATACTTACAAAGCAGATACTTATGATTAGATTAGATAAATTCTACCACATTTCATTTCCACATGAAATGTTGACTGGTCTCTCTGACATCTCAAGCCTAAAATGATTAAAAAGATTCTTCTAAACTCCTCATGTACTTCTCTGTAGATTTTCTTGCAACTTCCCTTCTCATGTGAATACCTACCACTGGCCTGTATATCATGTTTTATTTTACATCCTGCTGGCTATCTACAAATCCTGTATTTTTTCCCATTAATATCACACGATTCAGCTTTTCCTACCTTTCACAGCATAAAAAGCCTCATCACTTACTCTCTCTTACTTATTCAGTTTTCAATGTTGGGCCAGTCTAGAGGAATCTTGCATCTCCACATACATTCAGAGAGGTGCTGCAAACATCTTTGTTTCCTTGCCAAACTTAAGCTGTTTTTCTTTAGTATAAGTGTTCTCACAATAGCCTCACCTTACTCAAGTGTTTGTGATATACCTGTAAAGCTTATATCTGCCACATGTTTATTGAATTTTCTACTGCTTTTCTTATTATTTTTCCAATGCTGTCACTCACTTCTGAAGGAATTTCCAGACACTTTCAGAACTGTCTGATTGTTCTTCAGATCTGTCCTCCAAGCAGTTTGCTGCACCAACAACTCCAAAAACTGTGGTCTGTTTAGACTGCTGCTCTTTTCTTCATTTTCCAGATAGGCACTGAGCAGGGATACACCTGGCTGTAGTAATTCAGTATTTTATTCCTGTATCTAGCAAGCGGTCCTTACCTAAGATTTTGTATTGATCACCATCCAGATCCGCGAATAAGTCACACTGTACAACTGGACATTGTAGAGGTATTATGCAACTACCTGCATTATAAGACCTTAAAATATCCTGTGAAAGTGGATGGGACAGGAAAAGTTGCAACGTGCGCTCATCTGTAGAAGACACCACCCAGGAGACCCACACCATAAGTTTTCATCATCTCATGGAACTGTTTGTTTGCTGTAACACAGTATGTTCTTTAGAGACAAATCTTTTACATATCTTATTAACTTAAAGGATTTCAATCAATATTTAGCAAATTAATCTTAACATACCCTTCTATGGTCTGATGAAAGAAACTTTACAATGATGCATAGACTCAAAGGTCTGCAAGGCCAGTAAATGTGACTGATTCCATCTAATGGCTAAAGAAAGAACAGCAGAAAAATAAAAGTGAATGTAATGAATGTACACACATAAGAAGGTACGTTCTCAGATTCAGAGAGTTCAAAATAAGACCAAAATAGGCCAGTAAGAGGCAAGGCAGTATGAAGATAAAACTACTGAATATATTAAAATACTTTTAACATGCTATATAACATTATAACAGTATGACTTTAAATATTAATTGAACATTACATCCAGTTTTTATTCAAGTTGTCTTTGAACAGAACTTCTTCCACATAGTTTTAATATTTGACTGGTCCTATTTAAATGGTAGTATATGCTCTGTGAGAAGCTTGGTAGGAACTAGTGGTGATGGAAGCATTCCTAGGCAAAATGTATTCAGAAGAGAAATGCAGAAGAGATGAGTATATGGCAAAGTATAACCAGATATGGAAACTAGATAATCTCTAGAGGTCCCTTCCAACCCTGACAATTCTGTGACCTGTATTCGGTCAGCAGAGTAATAGAAAATGAGGGGCCCACCTTATGGAACTTCAAAACTTTTTCCACAGTTACTTTTTAGTCTTCCTTTAGTCATTTCCATGTTGCCTTTTACCTATGAAAAGTAGAATTCATAAGGCAGATATCGCTTTATATTGCTAGTCCAGACCCACATGATTTATTGGAACTGCCATATGTTCTGTTAAATTTTACACTGTGTTTTTCAGAATTATTTTACAATTTCTTACACACTAATTGAAATGAAAACCATCGGGGGTAGAAACTCAGGCAGAAGCGGTTGATGGGAATACTTCATTACAATATCAGTACAAAATCTGATACATTTAATGGAAAAACAGCATGAGTATGAACGGCAAAACTGAATTGTGAGGGACCAGTAGATATTCATTCATTAAATTCAGGAAATGTAGGGCCAAATAAAATGGTCTCTCTATTTACATCTTGAAACTTTGTGTTTCAGATATCTATCTCCTTTGTCTTTCCTTCCCTATTCTGTTACTGTGCTAATATTCTTTGCTTAAAAGGTCCATTTCCAGTCTTTCTGAAAAAGTAAGTCTGGAGTCAAGTCCTTTAAAACAAGTCCCCAGAGCAATATGCTCCCAGCTTTTTAAACTGTGTATTGCCCAGGATGGTAGTGTGAATTGTATTTGAAGTGAAAACTGTCCTTCCTTTTTTCTTCTACAGTGTTCAGCATGGGCAGTTTGCACTAGGTAATAATTAGAAGTTCCTAAAGGATGGGAGGAATTTTCTCAGTGAAATTCCTGAAGAAGGACTGGGGCTTGATATCAATTGTTACTCCAGTTGCAAAACAATTCTGGAACTGCTGATAGTTTTGGGTCAGAACAATTGATGTTGATCTATTTAGGTAAAAAAATCAACCTGCAGATTTGTTAGATGTTAAACTTAATATGACAACAACTATGACACAGGATTTTAAAAAGAGCTTCATTTTGTATTCAGGCTGTCCAAAACAGCTTTCATTTGGACCTTGCATAGGCAACAATTCTATGAAAGAGGCAATAGAAGTCACAGAATTTCCAGACTTCACTTCTAATGTATTCTTTAGATGTTAATAATATTTTTATCTGAATAGAGAATGTTCTATCTTTTCTGTGTCAGAAAATATATTTCTTAGAAAGATCTAACATTAGAGGGCAGATTTTAAAATAAATTGTTTCTTTGTAAATATTTTTTCCTTCACTTTTCAGGTGTGTATGTAGGTGTTACCTACACTGGATTCGCCTATGACAATACAACGTGGTTCAACATGACAAAGAGCTTGTGTCCCAGCAATGATGATGGTGATTTTGACTTTTCAATGATTTTGTAATGCAAATCTCACAGGGAGAAAGATGACATTTAATATACTAAATTTACAGTATTGGGAGGGGTAATTATTTATATATGTATATATGGAGAGAGATTTTGGAATATATAGACCACCTCCCCACGTGAAACAAAAGTAACAGAACTTTAGGTCAAGTACAACCTGAGAATAGTTGTCTTAGCTCTTACAAATTTTGCTTAATGACTATGAGAATTTAAAAAAAGTCTGTGAAAGCAAAGATTCAGCAAAAGTGAGCTGTGGAGAAATCTGTCATGCATTATCAAAACAATAGCCATAATTTACAATGTTAAGTAGAGTTATGAATGTTAGCTCCTAGATGCTTCTTCTAAATGTATTTTCTATGTCTCCTTTGAGAATCAGGACTAAAGATCAGCAAATAAGGGATTATATTCAATGTTAACTGAATATTCATGTTTTTATCATCTGACTGTAATTTGTGGTGGTTGTTTGATCACATCTACATTGCTTGCATGATAGCAACTGGGTCATTGCATGAAGAGTATTGTATTCTCTGTATATACACCTAGATTTTGATGATTTGGTTGTACCTGTAATGAAATTTTACATATATTGCTCAGTACAGTCATTTTATTTTATTTTATTTTATTTTATTTTATTTTATTTTATTTTATTTTATTTTATTTTATTTTATTATCAGTTTGCTTCTGATTTTGAGGCTAGGTGCTATTTAAGGACCATGTGCACATAAAAACTGTGTAAGAAGGAGACTTTTTGACATAATCTAGGTGGAACAATTCAATCTGAAAGCTTAACAACTGTAGTAAGCACTATTTACCATTTTGGGTCAAGCACTTGCAGCTAGGGCAATGTGATCCTAACTCTGCCTAGGTGAGTTAGGGCCACCTGCCTAGGACCAACAGAGGTGGTCCTGTATGCCCAGCAGCAAATACTGCACAGTTGTGACTGAGGATTATTCTTCAGCCTAGCTGTCTGCGTGAACTTTGCCTTGGGTTTTGCGGGGAAACACCTAGGGGGGCTGTGAACACTCTGGGGTAGACTTCAGCAACGTCAAATTATGGACAGTTCTTCAAAATGTTCCTTTTTCTCCCTTCCAAGTGTGTGATGGCCTCACACTTCTGAGCATAGTCTTAACAAATCACCATTTAGTGCTGCTTACCACAATGGGCTTACATATCAGTGATGACCTATGCCAGCCTACTGGAAAAATCCTAACGGTATGTGAGTTTGTTTCAACTTCAACTAGCTTTTTAACCCAATTTTGTGAAAATTTAGCCAAATGGCAAGTGAGAAATTAAAGCTATTTTCTAGAGTGGTGTTCTGCAAATGCCACTCTGTACATACTCAGTTTTCTGCTTTCCTTCTGTGGAAGGTTACATTTTGAAGTCACAGTTAAGAGGCTATGAAAATAAAAGTAGTGAATAAGCTCAAGGAACAAATTACTCATTTAAAAAATATATTTTCTTATAACATAATTTCTGTGCATGAAATTATCATCTCATTGAAGGATTTTGAAAAGTGAAACCAGCAATCATTTATTTGCATTTTAGGATGTATAACTCATTAGAAGTAGTGCAAAACATTAGTCTCTGCTGTAAATGCATGGTTCTGAGTCACATTCTTCATTGTATTTATTTCTTTTCAATTAACATATGTTTCCTCTTATATTGTACATGTGTCTATTCAGATTACCCTGTCTTGACTTTTTATTTTCATGACAGATCAATCTGTGCACAGAACTGATTTTTCTATGCACAGGATGGACAGTTGGTTTTGTCAGTTGGGACACAGAATGTTGCAGATCCTTCTAGTGGGTATTTATGGTGACTGCTCATGTTAACTGAAGCAGGATTTAGAAGCAGAATTAAGAAGAGGAGTTAAATTATTTGGAATAATAAAATAGAGACTTTCCTTAAAGAAAGCCTGCTTATGGTCTTACACTCTTCAACATTCAGTAACAGAGCTGCAACAAAAAAATTAAGAGTTGTTTTGCACCATAGCCTTACATTATACCCTGCGCTGTGCTTTAGTGGCTTTGTCACAACTGCCACACCTGCTGCTTCAACTGTCACTTTGACTCCCATGTGGCCTGTACCTAGCAAAGGCAGGAGGACAGTGTCCGGAAAATTATCCAGGCAGAAAGGTGTATTATATTTCTATTTCTGTACTTCAGTACTGCATTATTGAGGAAGTCTTTGCAGTGTATAAGAAACTTACAACTTTTGGAAGTCTAACCTTTTTTTGGGTTGCCATGGTGTTGCAAAAATGCTCAGTCTTCACACAAAGATCATCTTTCTGCCAAAGTTCTATCCTTTCTGAAAGCGTGGTCCCACAGGAGTCTCTTCATAGAAGGCCACTAGATTTTTATTTTTTATTTTTTTTACAGAAGTTGGATAAAACTGTGTTTCCTCCTGGTCCTAACCTTAGAGATAGATGACTGTTTTAGCTATTTTTTTCCCAAATTTTCAAAATGTCAGTGTAGGATATAAAGCCTGCAAGGAGAATTTTACTACCAAGTAGTTGATTTAGCAAAATTCTGAATTGTCCTGTTCCTATTAAAAGACTGTATATTGAACTATCTTAATTATGAACAATACCACTAGATCTGTTTTTACTGTGACTTCCATGAGGGTATCTTTCTGGAATTAAAAGATCCTGTGTGAAGTATCTGATTATTCCCATTCCTCTAAACTACATATGTCCAATTTTATATGATGTACAGGTATCAGATGTATAATTGCAAGTTTTGTACACAAATATTTCTCTCAAAATATTTAATTCATTTTAATGAATTAGAGGAACAAGCCCATACTCACAGCATAATGCCTCATTAAAGGATCACATTCTGTTTCTGTAGCTAATGCCAATATTGCCATATGATCCAATGATAAATTAAAAAAAAGATAAAAGAGAGCAAGAAAAGTTGTAAATACACTAGCAAATGTCTTTTACTAGCATTACAATTTTTGTGCTGTCTATGCTATTTTTATTCTTTATTCTTTTTTCCCTAGTTCTATAATGTGACCTTTTGTGGCTTTGAAATGGTAAGAAACCTGGAAATACGGTCTGTTTTCAATGTTTGTATTTGCAAATCTCTTTACATCAGTAAATATTTATTTGAAAGTGTTTCAACTCTTTGGGATAAAATAGATCACAAGTTTAACATCTTAACATGGAGTCACTTGGGGATAAGATGTTAAAAAATGCAATGCTGGATTAAAAAATGCTAGTGGCAGCTAATTGAATTTAGCTGGCATGTAGCCAGATGATGCTCTTTGTTAGATATGCACAGGGGTGTTTTTAAGCAGAGTGTTGATTTTCTGTGTAATTAAAGTAGTTAGGTCCCCAGCGAGTGGTATCTCTGCGGTTCTTTGTTTATGTCCAGACATTTTTCTGTCTTGATTAGCAGAATAATTCATGTTGTTACTTACTTGGAGGACTTTCACCGTACTGACCAGGCTCAGTCTGGCTTATCGTGAAATGAGGCAGGCTCTAGGTGACCTAACAACATCCAAATACAATGAATCATTCATTTTAGATGCTTGTTATTGCAAGTAAATTGTGGTGTTATTTACAGCTTTTTTTCATGTCAAAAGAGATACAACCACTTGACTTATTTCTGTCTTTTTATTTCTTATAGCATGATTATTTCACTGCAAATTTATGGTATAATACCCAGTGTCTAGCCAACAGAGAAACGTATGAAGGTAAAATATTCTGATTTTAAATTTGCAGGAGAAAGAAGGGGAAAAATCATAAAAATTATAAAGCACTTTACAAAGTGAATTGAGTTCAGCTAACTGACCTCAGATTGTGAAGGAATTCATATTTCAGTAAACTTACATGGAATTTGGGGAGCAGTCTCACTTCATGTGAACATATTCTTAATTGTCTTTTTTTAATTTTAGAGCTCTCCAATATCTTTAATTTTGTCCTGCTTCTAATATTCTTCCACAAGTCATTATGTCAGGCAAGAGCAAAAGAAATCGATGATTTTGACATGTCAGTGCAGCTTGTGGAAAGGCCATATGGACAGGGTCTTGGGCTTCCTCAGTGCACTTAACACAGTCCTTAAAGCAACCAGTTATCTTGGCCTGAAGCAGTGACCTGTTAGGCAGTGTGTTCATAAGAGCACCACCTAGTGCACAGAATGCAAAGAGCTCTGACTGGTACCATCAACCCTGCTAAGTGACTTTTGAAGAACTATGGCATTGAGAAGAGGATTCTTTCTTGGCTAGTTCATGTAAATTCATATAAAATGAAGTTATTCAGGTCTTGAAAGAAATTAGTCTATGGACAATTCAATACAGCTTTAAAGTGTGTATATGTAGATAAATATCTAAAACATATTTTACATAAGTGAGAGAATAAAATTTGAAACCCTTTTTTTTGAGACCCCATGCATTTGTTGGTTTTAATATTGCTTTGCACATTTCTTTGAATACAAAGCAGCTACTTTTGCTATGCAAATGGGGAAACAACATTTGAAAAATCCAGATCGCAAATTCTGATGAAAGGTGTTATGATGTCTACTGAGATATCCTATATCCAGAGGTTGGTGTGTTCATTCAGTATAGAGTTAGCTGAAGGGAAATATTCTTGTGCCAGAATTAGTCTTTTTGAGTACAACACCATTTCTTGTTTTATAAAAGAGTAGACTGGGAAAGGACTCAACTCATGACCAGTGTAGAAAAGGGTCTAAGGAATTTCTCACATACAAGAAGGAAGTTCACCAGACAATTAATGGACAGGAGATTTAAAAGAAACGAAGGGAAATATTTCAAATATTTCAAATCCTTCAAAATTAAGGAAAACAAATTCATAAATTCCTGTTGAACAGGATGATCTACATGCATTCTCTGATCTAGAGAAGTCCCTCAACCACAAACCTGTAAAGATTATGTATGATTATATAGATCATATAAGAGATTATTCTGTACATGTCCTAGTTCTGATTGCTTTCCCCTGTGCCCAAATACTAGACTAGATGAACCATTTCCCACTTTAAATGGCTATTATCTTAGGTACAGAAATGAACTTTTCATGTCTTTAAAATCATTTTTATTATTTCACTACATTGAAGAAAATACTGCACAGGCAATAATGTTCCTTCTAAGATGCCCAGAAATATACCAGGAGGCACATCCATTTATTTTTTATGCAGTGGAGAGTCTGTATATTTAATATTTCTATAAATGTATAAGATCAATCAATTAAACTGATATAGCCACTGTTTTAAAATTACTTACCAACCAATCTGTAATTTTTAAGAGATGATAGATTAATAAAGATTTCATTTATTCTAGAGGATGTTGTTAGTGTCACATTCAACAAAGAGAAGTCATGGAGCCTGGTAAGACAATAGCAAATTTGCAATAACTTCAACAGAATGTTGCATGGCACGAGTCTTGCCTGACGGTTTAATAATTTTAAGATCCCTATTTTGTGACCATTTCTCTGCTTATTCTGAACTTTAATGTCACTACTCCATAAATGCTGGTATTTTATCCTAGGATTGGAAATTTAGAATTGCTGTTTAAAATTGTTTTCCTGATTTCTTTTTTAATGGGATAACGTCTAGTTCATACCACCCTAATAATCAGAGCTAATTTATCCTGAGAATCTGACTTTAACTTTAGCAAACAGAATCAGAGCAAATTCAGACAAACTCCTTCATTAATTCCAAAATGCAGAATTTATTATCTGCACCTTTTCTTTCTTTCAGTTATCAACCTGCTTTTACAGTTATTCACCTTTCTATTTGTGGTCAAATTGCCTTCCTCGAAGGTCCTTTGGCAGAAAGAAATTTTCCAAAAGACCGATAGCATTCCTCATGGATTATCAGCAGAATACAGGAATCAGTGTTTACAAGACTCAAGTATGTTATGGAACCAGTGACAGTTTTTCTTATGTTTATGTTTATACATTAGATTAAATTGATTATTCTTCCTTGTCACTCTAACCTATCTGAACAAAGAAGGCTTACATCATGTTGGTCAGTAGTTTAGGCAAGACACTTCAGATCAAGAGATTTTGGTGCTGTACTCAACTCCTTCACTATCCTCCAAGCAAATCGCTTTGTTTCTGTGAGCATCAGTTTTACTACCGGTAAACTGCAGCAGTTTACAATACCTGAGGTTTTATTCACAGTGTGATATGCACTCTGAAGAGATGAAGAGGAGGTTTACAGAATGCAGGTGCTTCCTGAGTTTGTGTTGTATTTTTGCCTGACCAAAAATTTCTCTTAAAATTTTACACACTTTGGTAACTCTATTTCAGATGCACTAAAATTGCAAAATAGGAATGACATGTTTTTCTATTTCGTTTCTGTGCTAGATCTTTCTTCTGGTCTGCAGTATCAGAACTTTTCAGTGAGGACAATTATTTTGATGAATGATTTTTATATTTAGCTGGAAATATAAAGAACTTCTCCACGCTTCCCACAGTTTCAGCTACAATTCCTTTGGTTTAGCTACAGTTCCTTTCCCTTCGCTTAACAAACTTTTCATTCTCCAAATACAGGAAAAAAAATCCTTTCTTCTATATTACAAGTGACTTTGAAGGGGTTGTGTTTGACCAATTAAAGGAAATACACGTTTGAAATCATATTCCTAATATTTACTGCTTTCTTTCTCCAGTATATTATACTACTTGCTCTCTCCTCACTTAAAATTGATTAAGTAAGTGCACTGTCTAGTCTTCCTTTTTTAGTAGTCTATAAAGTAAAGAGTATAAAGACTATGAAATTTTCTTGGTTGTCAATAATTACCATGTTACTTCTCTCCAGAAAAGGGCATTAGTTGCTGTTCATAAGATAACAAATGGCAAACTGAATAAGAGAGTAAAATTTCCAATGTTTCAATTTCCAAACACTGGTTTTATACCCTATGGAATGTTTTTCCACCCAGACACTCATTTTCTCTATGTTTATGGAAATGAGGTATGTATACAAAGAAAGTAATATTGAAGTTTAGTGTAATGTAAATTATTATTTTTTATTTTAGATTTGATTAGGTTTTTTGCATTTTCCAATTACTAGACTTGTACTGTAGAGTTTGACTTGTCTCTGTCAGATTTAAATTGCTGTGAGACTTTATGAAATGACTTATTAGTTATTGAGCATTATAGCACTTTTAGATATTTTTTTAAAGTGAGGAAATACTTCATTTTAGGTTTTTTGGTGAATACTCAGTAAGCTTACCCATAAACAGCTTTTGGTTATGGGGAAATCCTAGATCAACATAATCAATCAATGTTTATTATAAACAAAATTCTTTGTTCTGTTGCATTTGGTCTGTTCACAATACTTACATGCCTGTATATACTACTGAACACATTAAATATATTGCATTTTTACATTTGCTGGAATAGACATGTATTGTTTTCAGAAACTATTAATAAAATAATAAGCAATCTTTGTAGTGGATCTGCCTCTAATTAAAAATGGATAATAACTCAGCAGCGACTATTATTTCTTTCATAGGTGTGGTTATCCAGTGATGGAGGCAATTCTTTTCACTTATTAATCAGTCTTGAAAAGGAACACATTGTCAAAGCAACTGCTTGTGTGTACACTCATATAGTTGCATTTGTGAGTGATAAAGGAAGCATTTTCTTCAGTAAGGCAGGTGAGGAATTTAAACTTACTTCTGTACTGAAATCAGGCATGACAATTACCTGGAAAGGCTTCTTCATTAACAACTCTTTGTGCACTCCTTGTTAATGCTATTCCACAGTAAAAATTTCGAAGGCTACAGAAAGTCTCTTAAACTCTAGTCCTATTAATACTTTATTAAGTATTAATATGTATTATTACTTATTAATATCATATTAGTATATTATATATTAATGTATATTATTATATATTAATATATAAATAAGTTCTGAGTGCCTTGCCAGGTAAGAGTAGTTAAAGCACAGACAACATTTGTACAAAGAAGTGATGTTATATTAGATGTATAGTTGGAAGAGTGAACCTTGAAAGCACACAGTCCTCTTATTTTGAAGAGCAGCAGGCTTCAGGCAAAGTGTTATGCTAATAATATGCATAACATTCAAAGTCAAACAAGGAAGGTGAAGTATATGATTGTGTTAAGCTTGAGGATTCGTGCTCCAATAAGTGCTGGGAGGCTATCAGAGGACATGGTGAGCTAGTCAGTCATATACTATATTTTCCTTGTTCATTTGCTACAGGATGCAGATGGCTATAATCGAATAGCTCCTGTATTATCATACAGATCTTAAGAGGCAGACTTCTCATTTCCACTTTTCCAGTTGTGGTCATGTGCTATATATAGGCATGCTAAGATAAAATAAAGATGTAATTTAGCTGCTTTTTCTGAATTTTAGCTGCTTTCGAGATGCTTACTTGAAAATGATAGCACCTATGAGAATATACCTTTTCCCATGACACTTTCTGTAACATGACTGTGATTCAGTAATCTAAGAACTGCTGTTTTTACTTGAATGTTTTTGTACTGTACTTTTCCATAAAGGAAGAGAAAATATGACATTATTTTTGCCTACTGGAATGCAGCTGGGTTGTTTCCAGTGGAATGCAGCTTATTCATTGTTCATGTAATATGGGTCTATTAATATGGATATGAGTAGACAGAGGATACATGTACCAATGTTTTATGAATAAGTAAACCACATGTGAAAAAATGAAAATCAGTAGGAATTTTTCTTCCTTCCTACCCCTCCACAGTTCATATTCAGCCCTAGGATTCCTAATCCTATATCTAGCTGCATGCACATGAAGGCCTCCTATTCTTGTAGAGTGTCCTTGAATATATTAGACATAAGTTTTCAACCGCAGTGACCAGTGCAGGATAACGCACATGATATCTTTTGGTTACTTTAGGATAGAAAGTTCCATTCTGCTTGCTTGTCAATTTAAAGATTATTTTTTCCCTCATTAAGATAGTTTCTTTAGATATAGCAAAGCAAGAGAGCGGACTGGAACTGCTAAAACTTGTAACTACTGCTTTATCAGCTTAAACATTATGATTTCTGCCTTTTCCTCAGATTCACTATCTTCTTTTAACTTTTTGTCTGTATATTTTCTTCTTCAGGTTTGGAAACATATGCCAGGTCTGTGATTTCAACAAGAAGTGTTTTCAGTTTATACTGTGACCACTTGGGAGATCTGCATCTAATTAATTTTAATAAGTCAAATTTGGACAGACTAAGCATAAGAAATATAGATGTTCTAACATCAGCAGAGGTCAGCTATCAAAAGATTTAAATAAGTGTTGCAAACTGTCAGTAAAATCATATGGAGCATTTTGTCTCTCACTGTGCCCAGGAGCAAGAAGATTGAATTTGTGCAAGAAACATTTTAGCACATCTACGCTACGGCTGTACATTTGTTTTAAGTACATAACCTGAACTGTGTTGCAGCTGTTAAGCATTCAGGAGAATAGATGAACCTGAATCCTTTAGTGGCAGTTTCTATTCTCCCACAAGCAGAGCGAACGAGCTCTGTATTTTGAGCCGCTCGGCTCCCTCCTGGCAGAGCGGGCCTGACCTGGCTGGGGTTACCATGCCGCACTTGACTGTGGGAAGGTTGGAGCTTCTCCTTTGCCCCTGGAGCAAAGCAGGACCCCCACTGTCCCTGCCTAGGCACCCATTACTGTGTATGAAAAGCATGGATTACCTTTTCTGATATGTATGCTTTTATTCATCCACACTGATTTCTACCAGAACTTTTACAGTCAGTCTCAGATTACCATGGTACAGCTCTTCAGAGTCAGACCTTCTCTGTACTTCCCTTAGTATTCTTGGTGACATTCCTCACTTTGCTGGTTCAGTTTTGAGAAAATCAAACACAAATTTGCTGAATGCAAAGAGGATGTGGAACCCCACCGGGAAGCTCCCTCCCCTGCAAAACTGACCATCTACCCTTTGTAAGAAGGGTCTCTTCTCTATAGGACTATCATCAGTTTTTCAATAGTTTATTCATCCATTCTAATTTTCTCTACTACCATGGCGACTTATTCTCCCTAAAAGCATTTATAGTAATAAAGGCTTGTTGAAAGCCTTCTGGAAATCCAAGTAGACTGCATCAATGGGGTCTCCCTTGTGAGAGAAGTCTAGAAATTGAGTCAATCGTGTTGCTCTTCCCCAACATTTTGTACTTGCCAGTATGTCCAAGGATTCTGTTTTTCATTCTTCCTTTCTTTCTTTCCACTAGTTTGTTTAGAGTTAACATCAGTCTTACTGCTCTGTAGTTCCCTCAAGTTACCCTGATGCTTTTTTTTTCCCAAACTTTTGGCAGTTAGTCAGCCTCCATATTCTGCTGCTAAGGCAATTTTAACAGGCAAGTTACGCATCATGGTTAGTAAATCATCTATTTTGCTCCCGAACCTTCCTAGAATTCCTGGGTGAAACCAGCCAGCCAGTAGGTCTGGGCCTGCCCTCTCAGCTACGATGCTGCTGTTTGAAGCAGCCCCTACCCAGAAGGTTCCGCAAAGGGGATTTCCCCAGCTTCTCCATAGCTGACATAACTACCAACAATTCATTTAATTCTTCAGCTGTGGTCCTGTTTTTTCCTCTGAGCATTTCTGTAAATTAATTGGTCCTACTAATTATCTGACAAATTTCCCATTCCTGATGTGTTTGAAAAATAATTTTGTACTATTTCTGTGCCTTTTCCTCAGACTTCTAGTGGCTTGTCTTTTATGTTTATGCACTCAACCAGCCAAAAATTAGGGCATCATTTAGTATCAGCTCCAGTGACCTCCAGGATGGTCAGGAGCAAGTCAAGAGTTGCTGTGGGTTCCATAAGCAGCTATTCCATGAGGCAGTCAGTGGCAGAATCTAAATATTTGGTTTTGGTTTCACATCTTGGTGGGATATTTAACCAATATGCAATCCCAATTAGTGGGATAACAAGTTTCCCATCATTACTATATTCCTTACATTCACATTCTGCTTGATCATTCTCAGCATGCCCCAGGTCACACCATACTAGGATGGTGTGACAGGGAGTAACACAGTCCTTCTACAGCATTTTCCTGCTCATTCTTCAGAGGTTTGATGTTACTGGTTGACAGAGACAGCTTGGTAATTGGTTTCGACTCTAAATTTTCCTTGACATATATTGCCACTAACTGTGCAGGCACAGCTCACTTCCCCCTTTATACTTTGTACGTGACTGTTACTGTTCTACTGATAATGGCATAATCAGAATATTATACCTGCTAAACCAATGTAGGTACTATTAATCATCATCCAATAATATAATCCTACTATCTCACTATTTCTTTTTCATGATATTATAGATTAGTACAAAGTAGTCTAAAGGAATATGTTGATTGCTGTTTAGAGATTTTTTGGCAACAGTTCAGCTCATGCAGGCTTTCCTTTGCTGTAGAAATAATTGTAGTATTACAGATTCTTCTGCTCTGAGATCAAGTAAAATCATTTTAGGATGATAGTTATCCTGTGCACAAGATGTCCATCATAAGGAAAATAAAGAGCCTAATAATCTTCATTGATTCCATATCACAATAGCTTTAAAACTGGATTATAGGGCATCAAAGTAAGTTTCTATTATATCATACTGGATAAAGTAGAACTAAGAAGATGACCACCTTCTTTTCTCTGGTATTTTAGGAGTTAAACAAATCATTTCAGCACATACTGTCCCCACAATATATCACAGAACAGCAAATGATATTTTTTGAGCGTAAACCAAACAGAAGAAAGAGGCAAACCAAGCGATCACCTATTCATTACCTGCATAAGGGTCAAGTTATACAATATTGGTAAGATAATAATCATAATATATTAAGACTTAATAAATCAGTGTATTTCATTCCTTCATATGCAAGCTAGAAAAGGACATTGGCAAAATACGTTATAGTTCTGTTATGCTGTTTTAGAAATCTAGAAATAAATGGCAATATGTTTTACTAAATGTCAGGTTTCATAGTTTAGTTGTGGAAGTAATGGGTGGCCGTGCTGAAACTGAATTCTCAGAGACTGGTAAAAAGTTTTTATTTGTCAGATGCTTAAAAGTAAGGTTGGAAATATTACCTCTTTTGTCTTTTAATGGGTTGCTGGAATGACATAAGAAGCAAATAATCTATTTAAAAGAACCTGCATTTAACAGAATCACAGTTAATATTTATTAGAAGCCTGCTGAGTCCAGTATGTAAGAGTGCTGTATCTGATCTTCAAATACAATGGTGTAGTATTTATAAAACTTGGTTTTATTGTGACTTCTTACTTATTTTCTTCCTATGTACTAGTATTATGTGTTTAACTAGCACTTCAGTGGTAAAACACACTTCAATAGACTCTGGTAGGGACCAAAAGCAGTGGCCCAAGCCTCATTTTCAGCTGACCCTTAAGTGCTTGTGTTATATCAGTATTTAGATTTTGTAAATGAATGTAAAGCTCACTCAAACAGCATATTAATACTATGGGTTTGATTTATCTCAGAGGGAGCTAGTTGGTTTGTTTCTGAAAGGAACAGATAGTAGATGCATAGGGTACTACAGTGAAGGTACCAGTGCGGGCGTGAAAAGCTTTAAGGCCATATTCTACATTCTAATGGTTGTTTCTAGTAAAAGATACCCTTGTGTTACAAACCAATAACACAGTACACAAGTACATTCCCATCTTAGAACGCTGATCTGTGTGTTACGTTTCTGTCCTGTGGACTGGAGACCAGACTGTCTCAGTAGCTAGTGTTTACTTATGTACACCTGAACTTCTTGTGCCCTTGAGAATCCCCTTGTGCCTCCATCCTTAAGGGAAACAGAATGGCCATCAAACTGCTTATTTTATTTTATTTTATTTTATTTTATTTTATTTTATTTTATTTTATTTTATTTTATTTTATTTTATTTTATTTTGTTGTTCACAGACAGGACAGAGCTGTCAGTATGCATTTCCTATTCTTCTTTTCAGTTTGCTTTATTGTAGATGATGGTAGGCAAAAGGGGTGCCCCTTAGATTCTTGTAGGATAACAGAGCTCAGTTTAGTAGATTAGATATTAGTTGTAATGAATTCTTCATATTTGTTTACACAATACAAGGAGGTGCCCTTATAGCCAGCTAAAAATATCTCCTGATTTCAGGGCTTGTTTTCCAAGGGATGCTGTACTCCTCAGCAACCGATTCTTAGAGTGTTTGTTCTTCAGAGGCACAAAGGACCAAAAATTGTTTCTACTCTTTTTCTAAAACAACTGAAAAGCTCCAGATGTTAGAAGTAATTTCTTGATTCTGGGGCCTATCTTATACAGCAGTAAGAGAATGCATCAAGCTCTGAACAACCCTCAGTTCTTCCAACAAGGTGTATGGAACATCTTATTCGGCTGCCATCTATTTGGCACTCAAAATGAGAGGACAGATCCTTGTATGACTTCTCTAAGGACCCCAACAATGGATGTCTTGTTATAGGAAGCTGAAGTTTATGTGAAGTCTATGCTTGATTATTTTGCTGTCTCTAGTGAACTGTCCTTCAGAGTAGCAGCACCAATTACTTCCTCATACCTGCAGACACAGCCTGCAGTGCAAAGCAGGCGTTCTGCACAGCTACTTGCAATCTCTGCTATGACTAGAACAAGTTCTGAAAGTGAGTGCACAATATATTCAGCACAACTTACTGGGCCTACAATAATTGATGGCATCAGCTGGGTACTAATGCCATCAATATTGCAATTTCCAATATCAAAGATTCATAGATTCCTGTGTCCTTTCATTTCCTAGAAGTCTGGAATAGATCCTCCCCTTGATGATCTCAAAACTAAAAGGTGTTACATACCTCAAAGATTTGAGTCAAATTTTTGACAATTTTGAGTATTGATGCAACTTGGTCCATGTGAAAAAGTTCTAAACATGTCTTTTCTTAATATTACCTTAAATTACCTTTAAATTACTATTACCTTTTAGAAACAGCCAAAGAGAATGAGGAGGGATGTAATCCCATACTGCATTTAATGTAATACTTCATTTATGTGTAAATCTGCAGACTAAAAGCTTTATGGTGTCTCAACACCACTTCCCCCCAATAGTTTGTATTCCATAAAGTTTACATCTGCACCATAACCTAAGATTTTTATTTTTACTTTTTGAAATTCCTAAGGATTTTTTTAAGGTTTTATGCCATATTAAAATAACAAATTCCTATCTCTGTTGTCTGCCCCAAACCACAAAATTCTGAAGAAATAATTGCTCTGCTAATTTTAGATGTAACAATACAGGAAATTTCTTGCACTCTTCACTGTCTTTACTGACCTATCTAAGGATTAGAGAATTTCAACTTAAATGCCAGCTTGTAGGAAGATGTGCTCCAAGACAGCTCATTTAGAACCCACAAAGCATTTTACTTTTTTTTTTTTTTTTCAGAGAAAAAAGCAAATTCTTATGTTTGTTATGTATATTCCCATAAATAGAATTTATGGAAACTGTGCTCTCTGTGTGTGCATGTAGGTATGGGTATATATATGTGGCTTAGCTCCTCTGAAGGCTTTAAGTAATTTTGGTGTAGTATCTCAGTTTGAATGTGGTAAAGCTTTGTTTCAGTCACTGAATAACTTGGCACAGAGAACCTTTTTATAGTAACTAATTTATGTCAAAAGCAGCAGAGTACATATAGACCTGGTTGTATGAACTCTTTTTACTGAAAGGTGAGTAATTGCTCTTTCTTTCTGTTTCTGTGTTTTTTTTTTTCCAACAGATAGGAAAAGGACTCTGCAATCTAAGAATCCAAACCTTTTCCATCAGTTAGTATCATTATGAGACTTTCTTTTAATCATGCTTTCTCCTGTGCAGGTCACCCAACTTCCACATCGGATATTGAGCAGTTTGCTTTGACTGTGGAGAACGGTTTCTCTTCAGAATTTGTAGAAATAGCCTGAAATATATGTGCTGTTTACCTGGGGTATTATCCAACACGATAAGGAAACTTATACTCCTTGTCATTACAGGCCAGTTGGAGCAGCTCTTGTAGTTGATGATTTCCCACTGGAACCATCTTCACATTATTTGTCCTCTGTCATTGTAAACGTTCTTGAGAAATTCCCCATAGAATCTGAAGTAAGCAGTCCCTGCATAAAACACACATTAACTGTTACAAGAAGCTTAAGTGACCATAACGTAACACTCCTCCTTTCTAATCCTGGTAAGTTGCAGATGTAGTTGGTCAAGTATCATAATTCTTTACTTCATGTACATTCCCTCTTATTTCAAGCCCTGAACTGCAATTTTGGGTTGAAATACCACTGTACTCTATTTTAAATAAGCACACCACCTTTTCTGAGGGCAAAAAACTCCACTTGCAATACAAATGCCAGGAACAGCTTAGCTTGAATGCCATTGCCTTTGGCAGGGGAAAAATACTACTGGACAAGAGGTATTTTATCTTTGTGACAATTAGGAGCAGCTCCCAGATCACAACTTGGAGTTCTGAACTCAGCAGCAGTCAAAAGATCCTCCATACAGACCAGGCAGAGAAAATTTTCTTCACAACTGAAGTACCAGTGGGCATGCAGACTGCAGAAGTTTGTGAGGGTTGGGGACCATTGTACTCATGGAGGAAAGGACATTCCTTTCCTGAGCAGCAGTAGCAGTTGGCTTGCCGAAGTCTTTGCTGCATCCTGTCACAAGTCCCTGCACACTATGAGCAGCCTGGTCTTGTGAGCAACAAGGATATGCCAGGAGCTGCTGCTTCTCTGAATTGTAGCTCTCTGCTGTCTGTAGTACTGGTCACCTAATAGGCTGCAGATCAGTCTGTGATGACTTTAGATACAGATAACCCAAAAGGCAAAACTGTATTATCTTTTTTATTTATGCTAAATTTAGTATGCATATTAGTTCAACTAAGAATAAAATGGTGATTGGAGTCAGGCATTTGATTACAAGCGTATATTATTTGTACACAGGAGGCATTAAGTGTACCCTTTTTTTTGGTGTACGTATGTGGAAAAGTCACCTTCTGCCACTGCTCAGGGCAAGAATTTTTGTGTCTTTAATTTTTGCTAGTATTTATTCTGCTGTTTCTTGGCCTTCTGCTCCTTCTGTCGCTTCCTGTGTTTTTTTCCACTTTGCCATCATTGCAGTAACACTCCCTTTCAGCCAGTCTTTGTGCTTCAGTTTTCCATAGGGTTTTCTATGGAAAAGCCTAAAGCTAAAACTCCTCAGAAATCTTAAAAAAAAAAAAAAAAAAAAAAAAAAAAAAAGATTTGACTAATCTCTTTTTCAATCTAAATCAAAATATACTGCATGAGGGAATCACCCTCAGGGTTTCTGCCCTGTCAAGGAGAGTATTTCCCCTGTAAAGCAGTTGATCTCCCTAATGCGTCCCTAGCCTGAGTCGTCAAGATCCCCTCCCTGAGATTATTTCAAGTCTATTTATAGCAAAATCCTGATAAAGCTGCTTCAGGGCAGCTGTTGCTCAGGTGCAGTGTCCTATCCTGCCATAAATGGGAGGCAGTATGAGGACACTTATCTCACAGTGAAGATGGGCACACTTGCAGGCCATCAGTCCATAAATGTCCCTGCCCACACTGTCTTCCTTGTGTCTTTTGGAAGATTCTGGGCAGAGAGTGCCATTGTTTCAGGTCGCTAATACTAAAAAGACCCCAAGCATTTCTGTAATAATTTGGGAAGCTGTTATATTCACCAGTTTCAAAAGGACTGAACCCTATCCAAACAGTATTTAAACAACTTTTTAAAAATGTTTTCGTTTCCTGACAAATGTAAATTGTTACTGAGAAGATTGGCATTTACTGTCATGCTTGGAGAGCGTCGAGAGAATGGACACATGTAAGCGGAAAAACACATGTAAAGCTAGGTGGGTTATGAAGTACTAAGAAGAGTAATTGCCATGTGAACAAGAGGATGATCAGCAAAAATTTTTTGAGACTTGAGCTGTTTGCATACCTCCCCCTTATTTTAACTGACAAGAAAAGGGTACTATAACCAATCTCAATATCTTTGGAAAGCCAGCTTGCTCTAAGCCTGAACTGTTCTTCGTTCATGGAGTGTATGTCCCCAATCCTTGAATTCTTTAGCATTGGAAAGAAAAGAAAGAAAAGAAAGAAAAGAAAGAAAGGAAGGAAAGGAAGGAAAGGAAGGAAAGGAAGGAAGGAAGGAAGGAAGGAAGGAAGGAAGGAAGGAAGGAAGG
>JAWLRI010000448.1:7554506-7568132 GCA_034781795.1 Crypturellus tataupa
AATTGGGAAGGAGCACCTTCCAACTGATTTAAACGAGCTGCACATATTACCCTTTTGTTTTCATTAAAGAGAAATGGCTTTTGACAGTTCTCAAATGAAATGCATGTAAAAACAAGTACTTAAATATAGTTGATGACATTTCAAGTAAAAATGAATGTTTTATTAAAAAAAGTATTTATTCATTTTCTATTGTATATGAACATATGCCTATATGTTCTTTATTCTCAGACTCCAGTTCTTAAGTAGTTGGCCTTAATAGATCATTGAATAAATCAGATTAATAGAATAGAAATAAAGAGAGTATACATAACAATGAAACTGCTTAAAAACAATCTTAATATAACATTAGTGGTTTTACAGGTAAGTATATAAAAGATGTATGATCAAAGAAAAATGTTATCAATAGGCAGTTTTAGAACATTCTGTGATTTATTGTTGATACTGTGCTTGCTTGCATATGAAATGATTTTAATTAGGATTTTAATTATATGAAGAATACTATGGATAATGGTAACATTCGTCTTGCAAAGCAAATTATTTCTATTAGTAGAAGTTTGCTTTGGGCAGCTTTTTAAAATGAGATCATCAGAATCACTAATACAAACATCTGTCATCCAGACTTGAGAGAGAGAATTCTACAGTAATTACTGTTGTCTAGTTGAAGTTGGAGCTCACCCTGATGGACAATTCCCTGCAAGTACAAGTATATTCATGCTGTTCAAATCACCAAGAAAAACAGCTCCTAGATTTAACATTCCAAATTAGGAGGACAAAACACTCTAAAGACACATTTTCTAAAGATGACATCAAATATGAATTCAGGTCCATCTGGGAAATTAAAGACACTTAAGGCCCATGGCACACGTGAAAACAGCAACTCCCATATACAGAAAGGAGGTCAAGCTCTGTCTTGTGTGTCTGACAGGAGCCGAGCAACACGCACCTCTGTGGGGAGGCCAGGAGGAAGATGCTTGCGGGACAAGCAGCGCTCTCAACACAGGGGTGCCTTCTCCTGGGCTAAGCAAATGCTCAGCTCATAGCAAGGAGCAATTCCAGCATTTACAGCTGATTTTGCTGGGAGCAGCTGACCCATATGTAAAGTTTGAAATGCCCCAAAGTTGCATTGCTAAGGGTAAGGATATTGCTAGGGCAGAAACTGGCCGCTGAGATCTGCTATATGTGCTGTGTGGAGCGCTGGAGATGGGAAGAGTTGCTTCTAAGAAAATAACTAAGCCCAAGAACCAGAGAGCTCAAGGCAGTTTAGGGGAGAGAAGAGGTTAATAGCAGCATTTTGTACAGATTTTAAAGCATGAGGTAAGTGCAGATGGATAGACTAAAAGACAGAGTCTTCAGCTACAGCCCAATAAAGGATAGGTTAGCTAGTCAGCCAAAGAACTGGCAAAGAAGCCGTTACCAGTCTTGTGGAGGGAAAAGAGGGAGAGTTATGAGGAAGAAAGATGTTTCCTATTCCTTTCATATACCAACTGATTCTTTGAATAGATCTGTGAAAGTGAGTTCTGGAGTTTGATTTTTTTTTTCTTTTGGATTTTCTTTAACTATTAGAGAATGGAGTATTGAATATATATATCTCCATTTTTTTCTTTGCTTGATTTCACAGCCTATCCAATGTTTCAAATGCGACTAATAAACCTGGTCATCGGCAATCCATCACTACTGGAAGTGACTACAAAAGAGTATTGGGATGAAATTGATGGTTACATACTGCAATTCTCTGTTTACAACAAATTTAATAAGCAAGTAAGGCAAGACAGGTCACCCTTGCTTTCACAATGGAGCTTTCATTCAGAATAGCTGTAGTAATATGAAGGTTATTTTTAGATTCAGAGAATCTGAAAAGGTACAGATTAATTTATGTAATGTAAAAAAAAGTATATTTTTTAATTTAAATTTCCAGTTCATCTTTGTTCAGTCCTTGGATAGAGGTGTAATATGGTGTAACACTCAATAGTGTAACACTCAATAATGACTTGTTCAAGAATATATTATGATATGATCTGAAACTTCAGGTAACAATATTATTCATTTTTGGTTGTGATTCATTTCCTTCTGAGCTTTCTCATATTAGAGTTGTTTAGTTTATATATAGTTGTGCACTTGACTATAAATACTGCGCGTATGGAGGTCAGACTATAGGTGAGACTGTCTTCTGATATGTAAGGGAAATTTTACATTGGTATTAGGAGACTTACAATTGTAATTGTGTAATAAGCTGAGAACTGTCACACACTGATTAGTCATTAGAAAAGGCTGTAAAACAAATCAGTTAAAGAAATAATAAATGACTGGCAAGACACTGTCTCTGAATAAGTCACTTGCTAACTGTGCTATCATTTCAGTCAGTCAAAAGCGCAAAAGACAGCAAATGTGCTACCCATTTTTAGAAAGGACTCCAGGGGATCATCTGAGGAATTGTAGTGCTCCAAATCTGACTTGCATGGTGGGAAACTGATTGAAATTATTGTAAGATAGAGTTAATGGACACTTGCATAGAACAAAAACATGAGGCAAGAATCAACGTGAACTTTAATAAAGGCAAGGTATCTGGCATATGTAGCAATTGGAGGAGGTTGAGATAGTGATTGTAGTTGATTTGGAGTTTTAAAAAGCTTTGGGCAAGGTCCTTTTCAAATCCTCTCAAAGAAACTAAGCTATCATGAAACAAGATGGAAAGCCATCCCTCAGCTAGCAACTGGATGGGACCAGGAGAGTAAATGGTCATATGTTATAGATAATGAAGGAAATGGCTAGCATGTACTGTCAACAGTGAAAAGGAAATGAATCCTGAAGTGGGGGAATTTGGCAAAGACATAAAATTATGCAACAAAGTCACAACTAATGGCAGCAAAAAGTTGCAGAAAGATTTAATCAGTGCAGGGTAACAAGGCAGTAAAATGTCTGGTAAAAAAAATGATTAAAAAAGATTTTTGGAAGAAAATTACAAAGTAAGGAGCTCTAACTTAGCTGTTACTACTCATAAAGAGGGTTTAGAAAGGCAGCTCCATGCTCCATGGCAAGAAAACCTGAACTGAATATTACCTTTATTTTTCTTATGAAGTCAACAGAGAGAAAAATAGGAAAGATGTTGTAGCATTAGGTAAAACAGAAAGAGTGAACAGTAATGATGAGAAACAAAGAACAGGCTCCATGCAAGTGAAACTGTGTGTTCCTGCTTGGAAAAGACACGCAGAAAGCAGACATGGCACATGTCTCTAAGCTCAGTGGAATGAAGAAGGCAATTCATTGTTTCTCAGAAATGCAGAAGCTATGTAATAATTTGAGACAGATCAAAGGAAAGAGTTTTTTTACATGCCGCCTAGTTGAAGGACCAAACTCATTGCTGCAGGATGCTTTAGAAAACAAAAATCATAGGCAGGATTAAAAGTGGATTAGACAAATATATGTGGGATATTCCCATTCTTGCCACTGAATACAGTGGTGCAGGTGCTTTAACGACTAACCATCAAAAATAAGGACCACTCTGTATTATCCTGTTTTTTTGTATTCTTTCCTCAAATAGTCACTGCTGGTCACTGTACAGATTGCTGGACTAAATGGACTTTAGTTTGACCACAGTGGCAGTTCCTATGGTCTTGTGACAGACACTTTTCTTTGAGTGTGTTCAGTGTCGTGCTGAGGCAACATCAGTTGAGCAATATGAGAAGTTCAGTGTAAAAATAACCCTTTTCAAAGTATTCTTTCCATTTGTATCTACCATCCCTCTCCACTGTGATAGGCACTGCCAGTAGCTAAAAATACAAGCCCATAAATAACAGCAGTGCCACTTATGTGTCACAGTGATCTGCCTGTGCCATACTTGTCCACATCACTTCTCTCGATCAGTTTTACCAGCTTGTAACCCCCAGCTGCTTTCCTCAAGTGCTATGGTACAAGTATGGCATGGCCACATACACTGAAAATGTACAAAGGAGGCTTCCTAGGATTAAAACTGTGAATTCTTCAGAACATCACACTAAGCAAATTATGCCATAGATCCATTCCTATCCAAACAGGAATCAGTTTAAATGGTCTCCTTATCGTTACTGTAGGAGCATTAATATAATAAAGCCAGCTTTGAAACAATGCACTGATTAAAGCCAGCGCCTTTATCTCCTTGCATTGGGTTAGCAAATTTTCCAATACTGATATGTCTGTGTGAAAATGAGATATTTACAACATTCCATTAATGGTGATTTTTGCTTTGAGAATGCTAATTTATTTTCACAATGTAAATATTTACAGGGTAAATCTTCAATAGCCGTGATTATCCCAGAAGCATCATGTATTTGTAAAACATCAGCATTTATTATAACACTGAAGACTGGCTGCTTACACGGAAAATCAATTCATTACATTTCTCCAGTTCCGGTGACTACTGAACTTTGGTTACAGAAAGCACCCAAAGATGACAGTGGTTTTCCTATCCTAAAAAAGCTGCCGGTAAGAAAGTTGAGCAACTGTTAGATCAATGTCGAAGCATTGGTCTACAAAAGGAAGGACTTGCTACTTCATACAGAATGTTTATACTTATTCAAAGTGAAGAAGTGAATGTCAACAACAGCCTATTTGTATAGTGGGAAGGCATTGTGTAGAAATCAGTCAATGTGCAAAATCAGCCACTAGATTTGAAAAACCAATGCATGAAATGATTTGATTTTTTTGAAGTGTGTTAAAATATGCCTTTAGCTGTTTAGGTGGAATAAATTGAAGTACTACTTTCCGTGTAACACCGTGAATAATTTAAGGCTTTTATTTTTTAGCAGAATGTTTTGAAAAAGAAGAAATTTCTCTTGGGACCCCTGGGTTCTTTTGCTATGAAAGATCTGAACTGAGATAGCTGGAGGCAAGAGACAGCGCAGTTCCCAATTATGATTTCATTCGCTACACTGCTATTAGAAAAGAACCATTTAATTGTCATTCTAGAAACATCTCCTCTTTAAATAGCTGAACATTTCATTTGCTACCAAGTATTTTTACTTATGTGAAATGCATGATCTTGAGTTTAAAGTATTTTAAAACTGCATAATATATGCTGTGTTTAAAATGCAAATGATTAACAGAATTTGTATCTCATATTAAACTTGCATTTTAGATTTGGTTGCCTAAATAAAATAACTTAATTCTGTATTTGGATCATGCAAAGGAATGTCAAAAAGGTGTTCATACATGTTCCGATACCAACATTCATACTATGTTTATCACTCTGATTTAAAATTAAGCTCAGCCTGTAAAAGTCTGTATTTGTGTAACAGATGCACTGAGCTTCCTGAGGTTATAGTGGACAGAAAGCATCTTCTTTGCATATAGTTTCTGAGCAACCAAGAGAATAGAGATCATCTGGAAGTCCTCAGTCTAAAGGACTCAGTCAAAAAATCATGGCCAAACACTAAAGCACATAATTCATATGAGTATTAAGACATAGGTGAGCTCACTTGTCACTGCTGAGACAATGTTTAAAAATGGGAAAAAACATACAAAACAATAATCTGTTTTCTCTGAAGGAGTCTCTGGGAATGAAAATATTAAATATAGATATACTAATTGTTTTGTTTTGTATTCTTTTTTTTCCATCCCCATTAATTCTGCTTTATTATCCTAACATTAAGAACAGCTTCTTACTATCCATTCTACTCAGTCAATATGTGTTTAATCTATGTCCCTCTGTCTTTCGGTGCATTTATATGCAGGTAAACTACAGACCTCCATCTATATATGGAATAGCTATTCCAATCAGTGATAACTTCTATAATGCAGACCCCAGCAAGCCAAGAATGAGGAACTATTTTACAGATTCAAAAGTAAGTCTTCTGCAATCATTTCACTGCTGCCGAACATATCTTCCAGCTATGAATTTTTTTTGAAATCGTATATTTCACACACAGAATTGTTTCAGTTTTCTATCACTTGCTTTAAATAATAAGTGTTTGAAAAGCAGACTGTACAGACAAGACATTCAGTGTTTTCAGGCTGCTGTGCTTGCTGCAGCCTATTTCCTTTCAACGTAAACCTTTCTGGTTACGTGCTACTAAAGGATATATATCTTTATAGCAGACTCTGAAGGATGCTATGAGGGTTTCTGCTGGGATGGTGTAAACTTATGAATACTGTATTAACAGAGAAGCTGGATAATGGGAAAGAATAGCAACTGAAACATAAATCCAGGTAACTTCAGTGTAAACTTTTAAATCCTAGTCATTAATGAGAAAAGGACCTGTGCCAGAGTTTTCACTCTAAATCTATTCTTATCGCTGCTGCCAGAATTACTGATAAGATGTCATGAGTTAAAATAGAAGGGCAAGAGAGGATATCTTTCAGCCTAGCACTTCCCCTCTGAAAAGACTGTCGCTAAAATAGGCGGCACACTGTGCTAGTCGTGGTCATTCGGAGGCTGTAAGACATACAGGAAAAAATGGCATTTTCATCAAGATTTTCAGGTTTGGACTTCTAAACAGATCACTGCTTTCTAGTTGATAATCACACACAGACATGACACCATAGCTACACCAAAAGGTGGTAGAAGTTTTGTGATGCCCCTAAGCAGATACTATTAGTTTTTCTTTTGAAGCAATACCTACTTCTCCACGTTCCTGCATTTGCCTATGCTATCAAAGGTTTTTAAACCTCAAAGATATCCTCTTTACAAACACTTCCTAGCAATTAAGCACAGCTCCACTTTCTGTTTGTCCCAGAAAAGAGAAAGGACAATTTGGTAGCTTGTCACCATATTTTGAGTCAAAAGAAATAGGACCTTTGACAATTAAATAAGCAGAGCCAACCACAAGGAATTGGCCACAAGTGAGGTCAGGTGTGCAGCTGGCTGACTGAGGCAAGCCTGGCTTTAGGAGTAAGTAGTGAGAGGGCTCTCCTAAGGCAAGGACTCCTGGGGCCAGCACTGCAGGTTCCCCAAGAATTACCCACCCCAGATAACTCCCTTGCCTGACTGTGGCCCTAGTGCTTCTGCCTTGGCCTTGGGATGCTTTTGCCTTTATTCCTGTCTCTGTGCTGCTGAAGGGAAAGGCCAAGCAAGCAGCACTCCTCTCCTCAGCAGTGGAAAGTGGGAAGCTGGCAATAGAGGCTCGTATTTCCCCTTGCATTTCTTTTTTTCCTGGGTTGTAACAGTACTCTAGTTTGAGCAAGAGGAGTTGCATTAGCGCAGTGATGGTCTTTTTGATTTCCAAAAAAGTCTTTTAAGAACATCAACAAATGCAGTTCACTTTGTTCCCTAACGGAAAAGTTTTCCACTGAAAAAGGTTTTTGTCAAAGCAAAGAATATTGTCAGCAATTTGACAGAAAATTACTGAAATTTTAAAAGGTCAGAATTTGGGGGGGTTGTAATATTAATGGAAGTGATATAGCACAGATGAAATTCTTAAATCTTGATAAAGTTAAGGTTTGTAGGTTGAAAAACTCTTTTGGAATATCAGATTATTTGAAGAATCCCAAGATATCCGTATTTTTCTTGATTAGAAATTAAGCCCAATTAAAGCACCTTGAAATTTCCTGTGGAACAGAAATACGAGATTTTGGCCTGTTCAGTATTTGGCTTGTAGCAAATAGCATATTTATATTTTGAATGCTACTACTCCAAACGTGGATATTGGAACTTGTTTACTCTTCTTATATAAAGTCTTGTTTTTAGAATTCAGGCAAGAAGCTGAGCCAAAATCTTACTTTGTGGCCTCTCCACAGGTTTCTGGATTTTATAAGAAGTGTGCTAACAAGTCATCTAGAGCTGAATGCAACTGTACCTTGGCTGAGAAAATGTCTTCACTTGAAATTTTCTCAGATTGTACAGAGAAGGTAAGAAATAAAATAGAAGAAGAGAAATCCTTTTCCTTAAGCTAGATTCCGGGACATCTAGGTAGATGCCCAAACAGTACTTGAGTTAAATTTCCTCAAAGGAAAATTTGCTGCCATAAGGGAGACATTCCAAAACACCATTAGAGGACTTGCAGGCAGAACAGTTTTTCCTTTGAAGAAAGCCATGTACCAATAAATGACTTGCTTACTTTTCAGGTTCTAAGAATGAGGTATCCAGTTACAAAGCTTCCAATACATTTCAACCTTAAGCATTCAAATTCCATTACAAATCTGACATTTCCTTATTTTGTCACAATTAAGGAAGTCAACCAAAGGGAAAACTGGGAAGTCAGAGGTAAGGATAATGTTCAAACTGAAATTATAGAACAATTCTGGGTCTATGGCAAAACTCAGCGATTTCAGTGAAACCCGGAATATAATCATAATCTTTAAATATCATTCAGATGTTCACAGCAAGAATCCCATTTTCATATGCATTTGCTTTGTGCTATGATCAAAGAGTCCTAATCTTTACTGGATGCTGCTATAATCTTAGTATAAAATAATTGCAACCTTAGAAAATATTATCCACGCTAGAAACCAGATCATGAAAAAATACCACTATACTGACACTTACTGATTCTAAAATAATTAATGTGAATAAAACAATAAAAAATATTATTTATTTAGGGGCATATATTCTAATAGAATATCTAGGTACTGCTAGGAGTTGCTGAAACTGGTAGCCCAAGAGAGGCAAGGTAGCTGCACCTCATATCCCCAGGTCTAGCCAGCAGCAAGGCTGAGCATATGCTCTGGATAGACACACAGGCATATATAACACACACAAACTATATAAGTATAGATACTTTATATGCATGTATTTATATATATACACACGACAGGCCACAGAAAACACACAGCACTTAAGTAAACATGAATGGCATGATCCTGAAGCACAGAATCACAGAACAATTGAGTTTGGAAGGGACCTCTAGAGATCATCTAGTCCAACCCCCTGCTCCACCAGGGACACCTAGACCATGTGGCACAGGGTGGCATCCAGGAGGCGTTTGAAAATCTGCAAAAAAGGAGACTCCACAGCCTCTCTGGGCAGCCAGACTCATGCCTCTAGCTCTCAGAAAAAGAAATAAAAGTGGGAATCAAGTTGTGTACAGATGTGGCCTTACAAATGTGGAGATGAGTCCCAAAACAGGCATGAGAAAGCAGCGATTCGAAATAAGTGATGGGTACAGGCACAATGGCGGGTGATGACATAACCTATGTAAAAGTCATTTGGCTGCGCGGAAAATAGAAACACAGAAGTTAGAAAGGAGGAGCTTGCATCAGTGAAGGAGGGCAGTGACCATGACATAGGTCCATAGTTTCCTACGTGAGAAGATTTCAATGGAGTTAGTCCTAGTCCATATGATATATAAAACGTAACATGAAAACATAAATTATAATCCCAACTCATTGGGATTATGAGAAGCGAGAGGCAGAGGAAAGCAGGAATAAATCAAGACAGCAGCTTTACCGACTGGAATTAGTCCTGTTTCCCTTTATATCTAAGTGCTCTAGAATTCCTGCAGGCCTCTGGAGCATTCAGGGATCCTTGGGTGATCAGGCTCTGAGACAGCAGTGTTTCCAGCTTCAGTGGGCCCAACAAATGCCTGTTTGCAATTTAACAGGCAATTCTCCTGGCCCCATACACATGCATTAAGCTGAAGGGCTCTGGTAAAACATATTTGAAATCCTAGAAAATGTCTTGAAATCAGTAAGCCTCAAACAATTACTGAGGATAACAAAAATCTGAAACCCCTCATTTGCAACAAATGGTAGTACAGGTAAAATCAAGCCCACAAATTTTCTGTGCGCTGCTGCAAAAATGTGAAGAATGTGTCTAGCACCCCTGTGTTGTTTATACATTACATTTGCCAAAGGAGAGAGCTGTTTATCCAGCTCACCCTCCACTCTTGGACTCCCTACAGTGTGACCCCACACCACTTCCTTGGCATCCTGAGCCATCTTCTTATTTAAAGAAATGCCCAGGGCTACTGAGAGGTCTCAGTCAGTAAGGGCAGGGCCTACAGCTACCTGCAAGGAATTGGGACTTGTTCTGTAGCAGCTCTCAGGCTGTCCAGCACTCAGGATGCCAGACCAGATTTGAGTTTAACCTTGTCAGTGATGACTGAGGTATGGACTTGGCCTGGCCTATTAGATCTTGTGAAGATTTACTTCATGTATTTGGACAGTCTTTGACTACCAGCAGCTAGCTCTACTGCTGTCTTTTAGGGTCCATACAGCTCATTATACGTCAGCTCCAAAATAGCCCCCTTCACACACCTCAGCACTCCAGTACAGATACACCATGTTGTTCTTTATGAAACAATATGCTCTTCAATCTTGTGGGCTTAAAAAATGTATAGAAAGGTTCATAGAAATAGAACCTCATAAAACTTTGTTTTAGAAGGATAAAAAAGAAATCCCTGTTATCCTTTCCTCTGTAACAATTGAGAATAAGCAAGTGATCACTGTACTGGAGACAGGATTCCAAGCAACCCCAAACAACTCTGGCAGTGGTGAATGTGTTCTGTCAGCTCAGAGGTGCCCCGTATCTCATGGAAATGAGTTAGAAGAAAAGAAATGAACTAATTCCCTTTCCCTCTCTGTCCGTTGAGAGCCAAAAGTTATACTAGGTGCATTTGGGGATACATCTGGGAAAACAAACAAAAAAAAGCACTGAAATAGTCTTGAAATTATTATTATTTTGTTATTTTACAGGTATCAATGAAACATCAGGCATATTAAAAATAAGGTTGTATTTAACCAGAAAACTCAAGACTATTGTGTATAGTCCAAATTCTCTGATCTTAAGCCTATATGTAAGTTTTATCATTTCAAATTAAAATATTATGAACAGAAATGGATAGAAGCCACAGCTCTAGAACTGAATACTATATACCTTTGAGGAAGTTTTGATATGAATGGAAACATCTTTTCTGTGTAAAAGATATGTCCACCCACACATTTATAATTTGGGCCTATATCTAGCTGGGGTGAATTGGAGTTTTTATTTTGTACACATGCTTCTGATAACCTTTAAAGGTACTGGTCCAAGACATAATGAAGATAAATTGCTGAGTTTTTCCATACACAAAACTTTTGAATTAGTTATTTTATACATCTTACTAAAAAGCTCGCCTTTTCTAACTAACTACTCTTTTCTATACACTGTCATCTAGATGTTCTCCCTTAGAAATGTGACTGAGTGTGACTATATCTGACATTCAGATTTGGGAAGGATACCTTATCTGAATGCTGTATTGACCAGTACTACTAATTTTGAAACCCTTAAAAAGCCTGCCAGGAAGCTACCTTATAAGGGCTGTACTTCATTATCATTTAGGGCAACCTAGTGCAGACCCACTACTAGATCTGGGAAAATGCTCTCAAAAGAACACCTTTCTTATCAAGAGAGGAGAAATCAAATATGTAGAAAAAATAGTAATCTATCTTTTTGGTTTGTCTTGATAGCCTTTGTCAGGCTATGAAGAGCTATAGGAACAAAGAATGCAAATAAATAGTGACTACCACATAAAATTGTTAGTGAGCTGGTATTTAAATGTGAGATGCTATTTAAATCTTGCTTGATTGCTTTTAAGAGTATAGTTATGTTCCTCCCAGTTTTACTTTTGCTTGCTTTTATCTTAAAAATTAGGCACCAATTCTCATGGCACCAATTGAGAATAATGTCAAAATGTTTCTGCTCAGCAAAGTCAACATTTTAATTTTTTTTTTTTTTTGGAAACTCATAAAGTCAATGATGATGATGATTTCTTTTAATAGGGATCTGAGCTTTTCCATTTCAAGGTATCAACTGTTCCTGGAGTTTCCCACTGTAACTTATCTGATGAATTTCAGGTAAAATAAATAGACCATATTTATAATGATTTAATACTTAATAATTTAACATTTAATCATAGCTTTTCATATGAAAAACAAATGAATTGTATGAAAAGCTTCACTTGTCCAAGTCCAGCTTGGACTCTTTTGTTGAACAGGGTCTTGGTCACATATTTGGCCACTTGCAGAATCAGTTTTTCCCAAATATTGCATTATAATTTTCTAAACATGGAAGGCAGAAACCTTTTTGACCAAATTCAAACTCAATCAAGACCAAGTCTACCAGTCATACTGGCCTTATCCCAGTTGCCATGCATGCACGTTAACTTCCAGTCTGTCTCCAGCCCTTTGCCTACCTGCAGAGAAGTTGCAGTGAAAGGTACTGCTGGCCTGTCAGCCTTGTCATTCTGCAGATTGACATGCCTGGGCTCTTCATCAGTACATATAATTCATTAAGATGATCAATTCTATTGATAAAATAGAACACAGAATATACAGTACTTTCTATCCAGAATGTGCTTTAGAAATGTTACTATCATTATCTTTCTTTTTTCAGTTGGAAATTGGTAACACACAAAGATCCAGACTGGGGTTTAGGGCTTTATGCTTCTACCTTTTATTAAAAAAAAAATCCTTAGCCCAAAATACCTATAGTCAAGGAAAATACATAAAAGGCAGAGCAAGATTGAAATGTATGTAATTCTAGATCAACTTTTTATTTACAAAATATAGCTCCCATGTTGCCATAACACAATTAATACCTACTACATAAAAACACCTTTCTTGATATTCCATCACTGAAATTGCTTTCCTGTGGTGCCCATTGAGCTCCTACCTTCCAATTTCTAGCCATCATTTAAGCAAGAATAAAATTTCTGATGAGCACAAAGACTGTTTGCTCTGAGAGAAAAAGACCATTTTCTTCTAGCTCTGTGCTGAGAACAATTTACTTGTATTAAATATAATAAACTGGAAGAATTACAATTGTGCTATAGGATGTTAGTAATAAAACTGAATAAACAATAACAGATATTTTAAACTTTTTCTATTTCAGATTTATGTAGATGAGGCTCCACTGGCCTATCCAGGATCATTTCTTATAAGTGCATTAACATCTTTATTAATAGGGGGCATTATCTTTGTGGCATTTCTTGTACAACTGTATCAAATAAACATATGGGATGAAGTGAAACGTAAATTTGGACGATTCAACAAAGTGTCACCATCAGAAAGTTCAAGCACTGCTGCTGGTGCTACTTCTGCCTCTGTGGGGGAGCAGCGTGATTTGAATTAGGTACAGGAAGATATCCAAGATTAAAAGATCTCTTTCCCTACATGTTCACTGACTCTGTTACAGATGTTTCAGGTTATTTTAAAAATAGCTTCTGCTTTGATAATGATATATTGCTAATCTTCTTTTTTACATATATAACTTCCCCTTAAAATTTGAGTTATCATTTCCAAAGTGTTTTTGAAATCTCCAGAAAATTTATATTCACAAGATCTTTTGTTATGAAGATTTCAGAAAGTATAAGGAATTCTCACCTTATTATTTGTAGTTAGTACTAAACACAATTGAACAGCTAGGACTGAAGTATACTGCTAGTCTTATGGATTCTTTAATGAATATTTCTCAGAAAACTACCTATAAAACTGTAAAAATGCACAATAAAGTCTTAATGATAACTTAGACAATTGTGAGTGAATATTTAACAACCGGTAATTTGTGTAAAAGAGGGATCAGATGCAGCGATGATTAATGAAATCATGTGCACTTCCCATGGCACTGGCTACCTCCACGCTGGTTTTGGTAGCAGTATCCACGTGTGCCCGTAAACCGCAAGCCCTGATGGAGGCCGTGGGCCGCTGGCCGGCGGTGCTGCTCACGCTGCACGCGCACAG
>JAWLRI010000448.1:7575665-7585676 GCA_034781795.1 Crypturellus tataupa
GGCCCCGGGGCCTGTGCGGCCGCCGCACAATAGAGCCGAGCGCAGGCCGGGCGAGCGGCCGCCCGAGCCCCTCGTCTGGCAACCCGGGCTGCCCGCCCGAGCCCCGCCGTTGCTTCCAGCCCCACGGAGCCGCGTCTCCTCCCGGAACCTCCGTTCTTCTGAGCCTCTGGCTCAGCCCGGCCTCGCCTGGTCGCCTTTTGTGCAGGAGTGAGCTGTCCCTGGAGCTGCTTGCTCCTCCTGCTCCCTGTGAGCCGTCGCTGCTGCCTGTGATGCAGAGCCAGTTGGGGCCCTGAAGATCAGCAAGAAGAGCCTGCCTGGGTGCCTGTGTGGGGCTGCTGCCTTCCTCCCTGCTCCCCTCTTTCGAGGGGGGCCGAGCCCCCACTCCGTCGGGCCTAGCGAGCCGCGGTGGCTGCGGCGCAGCAGGCGGCAGGATGACGGACACGCGGCGGCGTGTGAAGGTGTACACGCTCAACGAGGACCGCCAGTGGGACGACCGGGGCACGGGGCATGTGTCCTCCTGCTACGTGGAGAGGCTGAAGGGCATGTCCCTGCTTGTCAGGGCAGAGAGCGATGGTAAGCGTGCGTGTGTGAAGGTGGCTGAGCCTCTGCTCCCACGCAAGGAAGGGAGCTGGGGTTGGCTTTGTTGTCTCTTGCCTTAATGTTTTGCTGCATGGTTAAAACATAATTCCTGGAAGCAAGTAGGCATCAACCATCGTCCGTGCTTGTTAGGCCAAGAGAAAGAAATGGAAAATTGCCATCAAGTGCAAATACTTTAGTAGAGGCACTTACTTGGTTCATAGCGAATACACAGTGCTGCATACCAAATATATTTGAGTCTTATTGTGAGTCTTGTGCAAGATTTAGTGTCGTTAGATACCAGATCTGTTCTAGACCCAAAACCGATCATTGTGAATGCTTCCTTAGACGTTTCTGGAAGCAATTCGTGAAAGGAGTTGCTTAAAACTTCGACCACTTCTAGAGCGACTAGAAAAAGAAGTCATTGGAAGGCTAACATTTTTTTTTTTTTTTTCCCCTCTTTGGTTGTAAGATTATGCAGGACACCAAGTTTGCACTAGTTATCAGTGTGCAGCTGTAGTAGTAATGACAATACAATGGACAGAACAGTGTTTTTATAGCTTTTTTGTTGTTTTTTTGAGGTAGCATTTCTCAGTCCTTCAGTTTTGGATCTACTTGTAAGTAGACTTCCAGTGATGCTTTATCAACTTCCTTTCACTTTTTTTTACAAATTCTGCTACTGTTTAAGCAGTAGTAGTTTCTTCCCCTATAGCTACATGTTTGGACTAGTCTTGATTATTGGATGAATGAGTTCTTGACTGCTGTGGTCAGAATGAATTTTAAAGAGTGTATCTTGCAATACCTTGTGTGTTTGACTAGTAAAGTCTGTCAACAAATGACTACTCCTTCATTAAGTATATAACCACTCCATTCAGTGTCTTACAGATGTAGCTGTGACTTGTTCCTGGCCACAGAACTTTTAATATTTTTATTTGTCTTTCTCATTATAGCAAGTGGGACATAAAGCAGCTCTAAAATCATTAATTCTCACTGAGAAAGTTGTGAGAAACTGTACAACAGTCTCTGCAGTGAAGAGATTGTGAGCTGATACAGAGGAACCAAATTTGCATCTGAGCAGCATTTTGATAATTGGGCTTCGTATAAGCTTGAATCTCAGGATTTTGTAGTTTGTTAATTACTTGCTGAAGTCCTAAATTATACTTTGTTTTGTGTTTAGTAAATAAGTCGTATTTATCTCAGTTTAACCAATTTCTTAGTGTAAGAGAAAACACTCAAAATGGAAGTAGACAACTTCATTTCAACATGAATGAGGGAGATTAAAAGAGGAGGAAACTTGTCACTAAACTTTTAAGCTAATCCTGTGTCTTAGTGTATTTTGCAGTAGAGACAGTCTTGCTGTCTACATGACTGCTGTGCTCAGGAGACATTTTTGGCTAATGTTTAAAAACTGTTGTGTCTTCAACTTTTTTTTTAACATAAGACAGCAAAAGTACTGCAGTCAGCAACTCAATTTTCAAGAAATTGTCCATTCCATTCAAATAAAAGCGTGGGTTTAGTCACAAATACATATATGTGTGTGTGTATATATATACGCACCAACATACAATACCTGTATGCATATGTCTGTGTGTGTGTATATATATATATATATGTATATAAAAATGGTGCAAGTGATCTCAGAAGAAACCTGAACTCGTTACTTTGTGTTGCACAGATAAAACACTCTTAAAATAATCAAGCCAAAGGTGCTTTAACTTAATAACAGCAGCTAATACATCAAAAGTGTACTTAGCACATGAGCCTTTTCTCAAACAGCATGTGCTTCTTAAACAGTGTTGAATAATGCACAGAGCTAAAATTCTTAATTTAGTAGGCAGTATCAGTCTTTGGCAAATATGCACTGTATTAATAAGCATAGTTTTTCACATGTGCTTTTATAAACATCTCCTAATACTTGATTTTTATTTCATTTACTCTGTGTTAATTGTTTTGCAAGCTGATTTTGAAGGCACATGTGGTCATCTTGCAAACATGGGCAAATGATTTGAAAAAAGACTTGTGTTTTAGACGCTCTACCACTTGCTTCCATGTTCCCATTTGGTTCGTAGTTTTTTCTTTGTCAGTTTGTCGTCTTTCCACAACAGCAATTCTTCCTTCTTCCTTTTCTAAACTGCTTTTTCCTCACATTTGACCTGAGATCCATGCTTTGCTTATTGGCATATTCTTGTCAATTTACTCCAGGAAGCAGACTAAGAACATCGGGGACTGCCTAGAGCTCAGGGCTCTTATTTCCTGAGCGCAGGAAGTGTGGGGGGATGTCAGAAACACTTCCCCTCAGAGGCTTGGAAATTCCCCTCCTGCTAAAGGGCTGCCTCAGCTGGGCACAGAGCAGCAGCAGCACAAGTGTTTGTTTGCCTGTTCTGTGTGCACTAGCATGTAGTTCTATCATTTTTAATTGCCACACTGTAACTTGCTGTGCTGCAGTAGCTGCTTTACAAACAGCTGAGTTTATATATCAGGGTTGGGGTGTTTATGTAAGGAAGCTGGAGTGACTTTTTGCAAGTCCAAGGTAAGCTATCATGATTGAGAGCAATTAAAAAAAAAAAAGACACGATTCTAATCTGTTGTTACATGTAGGTGGTTGTTGTTGCTGGTCGAGTTTGTTTGTTTGCTATAACACATGCTTAAAATGAAAGAATTTAGAGCCAGGAAGTGATTTATGTTCTTATCTGGTATACTTTTAATGCTCCCTGCTACTAAGATTTGAGTCACTGAAAGGAATTTAGAGTGATCTGATATCAGAGAAAAATATCTTCAAAACTGTTTTAGGATCAGTTATGCTTTGAAACAGACACACGTGCAGTTTCTACACTTAAATGGCTTTTTTTTTTCCTTAATGCAAGACTTTCAAAGATCTTCATGTGTTTGCCAGTTGCAATGTGTTCTACTGGCTGAAGTGCAGTTGAGAATTCTTTTCATAACAAATGACTGACTTCCGTGTGAGTTTGTGTATTATCAGGAGACTTTGATTTCATATCTTTTTCACATGGTATTTTAGGCTGCTCTGGCTTGTCTCATTCTCAAAACCACTTTGTGCTTTTATATTTTTCCTGCCTGTTTTCACATAATTTTGTTTTTCTTCCAAGAGTGACTGAAGGGGATCCTAAATGAACTTTTTTTTTGTTAAACTTCTTGATGGGACAAAATTGAACTCCTCCCATTGGAGGCCCTGGCACCTAGTCACCTTAAGGCAATGTCTAGTCACTAATATTGAGATGTCCTAATTTGCCCCCTCTTAACGCCTTTATTTTAGTTACTTTTATGACACTGCTGTATTGGGTAGAGTCTATCCTGTTGTGTCTTCATGATGGGAATCAGTAATGACATAATAATGGTGGAAGAATTGCCAGAATTTGGTTTAGGTTGGCTTTCCCTTGCTCACTCTCCAAGGATTAATTTCTTTTTTAAGAAAAGCTAAAGATTACATAGAAGTTGTTGACATGTGCCTAGGGGTTTCATGGTTTTCCTGGAAAGATGATTTTTTTTTTTTTTTTTTTAACTAGCCTACTGCTTTAATACCATGCTAAGTATGACCCTGAGCTAGAATGTGATAAGGACTTACTTGGGGCGTTTTTCAGAGAAGCAGCTGAGCTGGCAAAAAGACTGTTGAAACACGTCTTTTATGGAAACACATAAAACTAAAATAATTATGGGCCAAGAAAAGAATATAGGAAAGAATACCTTCATAAAACCCTTGTCCGTTTCTTGCAAAATGGCTCTTTTGAATCAGAGTTTTAATTTTAAGCATGAAAAATGTCTACTCTGAGAGGAAGTGAGAAATAAGCTATAGATTTTTTTTTTTTCCCTTTTCAGGAAACATTCATTTGAAGTTGTAATTTGAGAAATAACTAGATCTGCATATTTTTTGGCTTATTAAAACAAAGTTTAAGTGTAGGTGAGTTTGGGGTTTTATGTGATTTTTTTGAATAGAGCCAAGGAACATGAAATTCTATTGTGTATTTTTACGAAGGCTGTATGATCTTAATGTATTCTAAGACAGTACCAAGAGTCAAATAGGAATATAGAAAACAATTGTTTGCGACAAAAGAACAAATATTTTCATTTGTTTGTATTCAGAAATAAATGCTAAGCTTGACTACAAGGGGCTAAGGGCTTTATTTGTGGTGTATATTATATATCTGTAACCTTTTTCTAAAGAGCATATTTGTGTTACAGACATGTCTTACTCTTGTCCCGTTCCTAGAAGCGTATAACAGCAACTCAGGACTGGTTCTTACCGCAGGAGGTCCTACTCCTGTAAATCTTCTATATGAAAATAAACTCACCGAACTAACTACACAGTGATTTCTGGTAACAGTCTGAGTTGTTGAGACCTCGGTGGGGGACACAAATGGAGTATCAACTTGTTAATGGGGCAGCTCAGTGTTTCAGTTAATTTCTCTCTCTCTGAATTCATATTGTCTTGTAGTTATTGTCCAAAATGGTGAAGAATACATTGAAACATGTGTCAGTAGGAAGCAATTCAAGCCCAAGAAGGTTTTATGTGGCTTCACTGCAGACATCAGGTTCAGAACACAAGAAATGACCTTTTAAGTCTAGTAAAGATGTCATCGTCTGTTGTCTACTTCTAGACTGGAAGATGTATTGTCTATATACTGTCCATGTTTGGATGTTTTCCATTTCTTTAATACTATTGTCAGATATGGCATTCAAGTTTTATGATATTCTCCTAATTTCTTATTTAAGAATTTCCATGTCTGTAGATCTTTGTTCAATAGTTAAATTACATAATGTTGAAGTTATCAATTGTTTTTAATTTTTATGAGGTACTGTTCTATACTTTCTGCTATTAAAAATTTTTGGACAGTAAAGACTAGTTAGCCAACCAATTTAAGAGCACTAAATTACAGTGTAAAACTTAATGCAGGTGAAGCTGCTGTTTTGAAAGTAAAGTAAGAACACAGTAAATTGCTTATGGTCTATAATTTATAGGGGAATGTTGTTTCTAGAAGTTCACTTGGCAAATCCAGAATGCCAAACTTGGAAACCAAGAACCGTAGTGCATTGACCTCATCAACAAAGTTTGGTTAGGAGTTCACATTCCTTGTCCTTCTGCAGTCCTGTTCTCCAGTTTGTTAGTTTATTTTTGTTAAGCTATTGCATAGTTCAGCTCTGTTAGCAAAGTTACTTGCAGCACTCCAGTGATGCAGATTAAAAAAAGTAAAAATTTTAGTAAAAAAACAGGAGTGTGTGTTTTGGGGGGACTCTTTTGAGGGGGAGAGGCCTATATAACTCATTTTTATTGCTGGATTATATCAGAATTTCTAAACAGCTCTGCTGGCAAGAGCAGCAGTAAGATAGGGTGGTAGCTTCTCACACCAGCTTTGTTACTGAAGGCTGCCTTTGGTAAACAACAGACATAGGAATTAGGAAGAAACAGCCCTTGCAGGTAAGTTTTTGCTTACAAATGCATGAATTAGGTCTTTTACAATTGTATTTGCATTGTAAGCTTTTTAATATTTGAATCCTTAAAACTTTTAAATTCATGTATAGCTTTTTTTTTAACCTGTGGGGAGAGAAATGTATTGATATATGTGATTCTTCAGTGATGTCTTCTTTCACCAAGTGAAGCACTGTGGTCTGATTTGTAATCCTTTTTCTCCCTCTCCTCCCCCAACCAACCATGTCCTGTTACGTCATTTTTCAGGAAGGGATGTGTAACTCATGAGATTGTGTATGATGATGTTCAGTAAGCAGACTTTGATATGGGAAGTTTTAGCTGTGCATTTCATAACTTAATATACTCTTAAGGGATTGGAAACATTATTCCTAAGCAAGCTGATTCTGCTGTGGGACTTGGAATTAAAATTTTCAATTCCAAATACGATTTAAAATATATATATATATTTGTCAAGCCTTTGACTTTTATTCAGGCCTTTCTGCTTGAGGTGTTTACAATTTTTATTTTTCTTTAATGCACACTGTCAAAGAATTTAAGACCACATTTAAGCATAGTTAATTTGTCAGATGTTTTGGTAAGTACAAGATCACTTTAAAAACTAGTTACAAAATTGTGAAGCTAAGGATTTGTACTTAAAGTTTAAATTTAAACTAATGGACACTTTGTTAAAGGATGCCTGGAGTGTATAGTCTTTACAATTATATAAGTTAATTTGTCTTTTTTTTTTTTTTTAAACTCATAAATTTTTGAGTGAAGTTCTGCAGAGACATAAAATGAAGTCGTAACTGTCAGGGTCCCACTAATGTACTGGTATTTGTGCAGCTGAGAAAAAAACTTGAGTAAGGGGCGTGATCTGCCCTAAAATAAAGACACATTTAAAAGTTGCTTTTGGCTAGATCAACTTCAAATGTGTATCAACACAAAGGGCATACACAAAGTGATAAGGAAGATGAAGAAAAGAGAGATGGGAATGAAATTGATGTAGCAGTCTTAAATTTGTATAAGCTCCTACGAAACCACATTACCTCACTTCCTCATATCTAAAGCTTTTGGTATTCGCAGACACAGTGATTGCCCCAATCAGCATTAGTTTCTTCATGTGCTTTTTAGTAAGCTAAATACGTGTTTTTAGCTTAGCTTTAGGAGGTATACACTTAGCAAGTTTTGTACAAAACAGTAAATGCCCTACTGGTGACTTGCTAATTTGATCAGTTCTAACCATTTCTTATTGAAAAGTCATCTACTAAGAACAAGAGGTTAAAAATCCTATCTCCAAAATATTTTTAAATGTTATTTGCTATTTGAGCAATAATTTTGAGGAAAACTGAAATACGAAGCTCTGTAGAATATGGCTTTTGTTCTGTGTGGTTTGCAGAGAATTATTTTAATACTTGAATGACTTAGCAGAATATTTATGTTGAGATTTGTAACTGTAGTACAAATGTAAATAAGTGGATTTTTTTTCTTCTAGGTTCTCTTCTTTTGGAGTCGAAAATTAACCCGAACACTGCGTATCAGAAACAACAGGTAAATATGCTCTTGGATTTTTTCACATTTTTAAAAGCAAGTTCCTCAGGAATAGTGTCATTTTTTTGTCTCTTTTGCAAATTATATTTTAGCTTCTTGCACAAGGAGGTAAAAGAGGTGATGGTGTAGTGGGGTTTTTGTGTTTCTGCTTTCACGGTACCTGTGTGATTTCACTGCTTTCTTTGTAAAATGGTCTGTCTTACTTGCACTTCTATCTTACACAGCTCAAAAAATGCTCACAAATTATCTGAGGTTTCTGCAGATTACAGTAACTGAGACTTAATAGAATTGGATTTTTCTTATTCCATATCAATTACTACAGTATATTTTTATTGAAAAGGGAAGACTAGATGTCTTTAAAGCTTTTTATGCCTTTATCTTTGCTTGGCTTTTACTTGGAGGGAGGATGTGCGTTACTACTGCTTAAGAACTTTCCATATACATAAGAACAGCTTCTCAGCTCTCAAGTTCACACTTCACTTGCATTACGAGCCCTCAAAGAGGGCATGAGGAGGAGCCAACCGTGGATAGTGAGAAATGCCCTAGAGGCTGAGAAATGCTGGACCAGATTGCGTTTTGATGTCTGTCTGGTCAGCTCTGACTTGCAAAAATCCTGTCAGATACACTCAGTGTGTTTAAACTGTTTAAGATGAAAAGCGTTTTATTACAAACATAGGTTTCTGTAGCGCTGCGCACAGGCAGTCCCAGTGGTTCTTTGAACATAGCTGTTCATAAGGCTGCATGTCAGACTGGTTGACAAGAATGAGTCTGGCTTTAAAATAACCTTTCTTAGCAGTACTTGATTTTAATCTGTATCTGCTTCTTAATAGAATTCATCATGCACCATACAAACCGAACAGTTAGAGAGCGTAGTGCTGAGGTGAAGAATCAATTGCAGGGAATAAGAAAGGAAAATTGTTCAACCTGACTAGCCAAAATACTGAGTAAACTAGCTGCTAGCCAGCTTCTTACTTGCTTGAGGTCATGGTTGTGTAATACAGTAACTCCAGCTCTAGGACTGCTAAAGTAACATCATATGTTGTTTTGTGTGTATGGCGTAAAGTGATGATCTAGTGTAAATTTGCTGGTTTCGATACGTTCAAAATGTATTGAGGGACTAACTTTGTATCAACTTTTTTTTGCCAGATCAAGTACTGAGCAACCTCAGAATAAAATCATAAAAAATTAGTACAAGCCTTTGTGCATACTTGTCAGTTCAGCAGCAGTTCAGTTGTGTGCTCATTGCCGATCTGGGTCTGCTGTCATACACCAGAGCACAAACCCCTCCTCAAAATAAATAACTCTCCCCCCACCCCCTCCTTCCAAAACTCTAGCTCAGCAAAAGTTTAAAACCAGCTCCTACAAGATCCACTTGTGGAAATGTGGGATGGGAGAGTAAATGTGATCTTTCCTTTTTGATTGTAGGATGCCACTTACTTAGCTATTAGCCAGAGGTCAAAAAAAATTGTTCCTGAATTAGTCTGTGATTGTCAGTTGCTGCCTTAAAATTTCAATAAAAATCTTTCAGAGTCTAAAGACTTACAATTTAGGATTCTTATTCCTTTTATCTCAAAATCTTGGAGGGAGCAGGGGAGGAAACATCAATTTAGTTTTAAAGGGGGTTCATAGTGGTGCACTGGAGCTGTTATTATTGTGACATACTTCATGTGACTTAGAAGCTCTTTGGGTATCTAATGGAATAAGTGAATGTGTTCTGACATTAGTCCAGGTTAATGTGAAGTCTGAAGGAGAAACAGTCTTTTTATTGGACCAGCTGATAAGGTTTGGGGTAGGAAGAAAGGAGGGGTACATAACAGATAAGCTTTCGGGGAGTTGTGCTGTGCTGTTTGCTTTGGATCCATCTAGCCTATAATCACCTTTGTGGTAAGTGCTGAAAATGAATGAATGAATGACAACTGTTGGCTGGAATAGGTTCTTAAAAAGCTCTATGCCCTGTTCTGCCTATTCAGCAATACTGGTGCCAGTTTCAAACATTCAAACAGATTGTCTTACTAATTCCTGATACCACAAATTATGCCATCTTAGAGTAGATATATTTTAGTGATGACTATCAAGCTCAAATCATTATTTGTCAGTATGTTAGTATGCAGACCTGAGTATAAGCTCGTCTTGCTTTCTCTGTGGTCTGTTCGTCTCTGAAATACCTATGGGGACTACCAAAGTCCTGTGAATCTGAGTTTTAAGTCAAACGTTCTACTTTGGAGTGTAGGGATTTTTTTGTTTGTTTTGCTCTGTTTGCTTTAGGATTGAAAACAAAGCTGGCTGTTTATTTTGGGGAAAATCAGATCCCTACATGCATAGACTTGATCTCATGGAATAAAGCTGTGTCTAATCTTCTACTTGAAGACGAAGAATTCTTAGCATATCTTGTGTCGCCGTCTGCACGGCGTGGTGACCTGGATTCAGGAACGGCACGTCGGCCAAACACAGGCCGCTCGGGTCAT
>JAWLRI010000448.1:7585776-7624419 GCA_034781795.1 Crypturellus tataupa
ACGTAACGTTAGGGGAGGGGCACTATCTTCCCGTACAACGCGAGATCTTCCGTTCGCCAAACCCTGCCTGCAACAATCTTGGGATGCACATTTTTCGTATATTGAAGCAATCCTGAGCAGCTTCATCTCTGACAATCTGTTGCCCTGTTGTTCCAGACTTGTCTCCCATCTACATTCTTGTTATAGTTCTTTAGGGAACTATAGAATCACATAGGTGTTTTTAATTGTCTTTTCACTAGTTGGATGAACAAAGTATTATAATCCTTCTGCCACAATGAAGAGTCATTTTCTGTAGTGTGTTTAAAGACAGATATGCCTATATACCTGCCTATATATTCTTTAACACAAAATTACTACTTGTGGAAGTTTTTGCATGCTCTAAACAGTGTACTTCCTAGCAAACTCATCTCTACTTAGTGCTTTAATTAAAAAAAAAATGTACTGAAGAATGTACTGGTAAATAAAAATTTGAGAAACCTATTTTGGACTCAGAAAATAGACTATTTTCCTATGTTAGGGTAATATTTGTATCCAGAAGACTTCTAATAAAGCATAGTGAGTCAGTGTGATGACTTGCCCCTCTATCTTGTATTCTTATTTAGGGTTGTGTGTTAGGTTTTTATTGATATTTTTAAAATGTTATGATAGTACTATAATTTAGGTCTGAATTATACTGTATTTAGTTGTGGGTAATTAGTGTACAATTTAAATTCTGTTTAGTAAATGTAGTTTAATTAAGTGCTGCTGGACCACACATAGAAGACAGTTTATTCCATTGTTGATTTTTTTTAAATATATTAATAAACATAGAAGTTAATGATGTGACACTGAAGAAGTCAATTTACACAGTTCTATCCATGCTGTGTTTATTTTGGAAGACATCATAATGAGACAGTTACAGAATCCTAATAATAAAGGTGCTGTTATTAAGAACAGATAATTGTTATCCAAAAGTCAACAATTCCAGTAGTGTTTTTGGACAATGCAACTCTTGGGTAACCTTAAAGGATAAAATAGGACAATGTATACTGCATTTATCTGGGGAGAAAGCTCATCTGGGTGTGGACTCGAATATGTTTTTCAAATGGGATTGTGACAATGGTGCAACAGTAGAACAATAAACACTTACATCCTCAACTTTATTTTAGATGACAGGATGTAGCCTGATGATGAAGCACACATTGCATCCCTTTTGGTGCCTGACACAAGGAAGACTGTTTACAGCTTTCAGCTACACAGTCTATACTAAAAACTTCAGTGTCCTGTGTTCTCTACTTCTGTAGTCTTTTCGTCTCTTCTCCTGTTCCCCACAAGAACACAATTCTTGAATTTATCCACAGTGCCATTTACTAGCTCAAAGGTGAAATGAATGGTGAAAATGAGACTTGTCAATAACACAGCTAAAATATGAAGAGATCTGAGCAGATATTGGCAGAGTGTTCAGATAAGATAAACTTCCTATATTTGCCATTGGAACAAGGGTGCTGACGCTGAAACTGTTGCAATAAAATTTGTACCTCAAACTAAGCTAAGACAATGAGGAAAAGGAGATATGTGAGGGGAACAAGCAGAGTGACTGTTGTCGGTTGTGTGTGTGCTCTTCTGTTTAATAAAGGGCCAAAGGATTCCTTTTCTTCCTCACCTGAATTTTCCTGTGAAACCTGTCTTTTGTCCTGTTTCTGGATGTAGTCATTGAGCTAGTGAGCTTAAGTTCTGTTTTAGGGCTAATAAACTGATTTTTCTTCTCTGGGATACACTGAAATGCAGCACAGAATGATTGTTGAGCTTCCAAGGAAGCAAAGAGAATGCATTTTGCTACAAGACTGAGTATGTCTTAGACATTACCCAGATTTTAAGAATGCATTTTGCTACAAGACTGAGTATGTCTTAGACATTACCCAGATTTTAAGAGTAACTTATTAGCACCTAAGCATCTAAGTGCATGTGTTCCGGGTGAGCAGCTGCACAGAACCAAAATCAGAATTGAGACTTTATATTGTAAGGGCACCTGTTTTGTAACCTGAAGATTCTGCTGAAACCCCTTGCAGTGACTTTGTATACTTAATAAAGTACTGGTACTATCAAAGAACACCTTGTTAGAAGAAACCTAATTATTTTACTTTACATTGTAAATAAAATGCCAGCGAGTTCTGAAATGTAGTTTGATGTTCCCAAGGAAGTGTCTGTAAGTATAAGCCAAGTCAAGGCTTAGCAGATGAAGTAGGTTTGTGAGCAATACAGTCTGAGGTGGGCAGAAGCAGCCTTACTCAGCTGAGCTTCCAGTGACAGGAGAGGACCTGGCATGGTCTATGTCACTTGAGGGCTAGTAAGAAGGAATTATTCAATTGGACCATGAAAACAACTTTGAAAGAGGGATTTTGTGAAAGACCCATCTATTTTAAGAAGTCAAAACTTTGACCTTTTGGGAGTGTCTTAAATCTTACAGGAATGCTGAAAGAGTATTCTGGAATTTAGCAAGTTGTCCTGCAATATGTTGATAAGCTATCAGAATACTGTATGCTAGAGAAAGTACTCAATGATTATGAATAACATGTTTTGTTTTGGATTTTTTTTTTTCTGGCCTGACAATAAATGCCTGCAGGGAAGAACAGTGTTCTCTCTGGATGTTAACACCAATGAGAAGAGACTGTCAACTACCAATTCTCTTACTTTTCTCACCTTAGGAAAGAAAGTTTATATCAGTTCTTCTACAGAGTCAGATCCTGATGAAGTGCCTTAAATTTCCCTTTGGGAAATCCAAGGACTTTTAAGATAATAAAAATGTCCAATGTGTCTGCTGCTCAGCTTGCTAATAGGTTAAATAAAACTGGTTTAATAGCCAATAAAATGTGTGACTTCTCATGGGCTTTAGAGGGAGAGACCAAGACTATACATCCATCAACCCTTATATTAGGGAAAATAAGCCTTTGGAGAAATTATTTCAAAGGGTGAGGAGAGACTCTGATAGATACTATTTGATAGACTAAGCCCCTTCCACCTCTGGACAACTCCCATGGCTTGCTAGCTTAAACTGATGCAGTTGTTGGTTTTTGTTTGTTTGTTTGTTTGCTTTTTACAATTAGCTGCTTAAGAATGAAATTTCAGATAAATAGTACAGTAGTGGATCCTTGAAAACCAACAGTCTCCTGTAAAAAAACATAATTTGCTTCATGTGGCCACAAAGAAACAAGCAGCAAATAAAAGCTTGACCGAACCCTGAAAAAGTTTCAACTGGGGCTGTGTGTTCACAAAAATTGAGTGCAAAAAATTAACCTTGATGTTGATGTGATAAATACTTAATGTATGATAATCCTGAATACCTAAGTCCTTGCTGAAATTAAGAACTCCCAGTTATTTTTAAGCAGTCATAATGAAAGAAGGCAAATTTATGTCAACTAGAGCACAGTTATTTTCTATAAGATAAAGTAGTGTTAACACATGCAACTGGCACTACTGTCAAAATATTTTTGCAAAGAAGTAAATTATTTTCCTAGTTTTCTTATTATCATTTTCTTATTTTAAAAAGCTCTTGCCAAAAACTTTAATGCACTTTGAAAAATACAGCGTAGAACACAAGGATTCCCCTAGAGAATATAAAGTTAAAAATACATCTTTTATTTAAAAATGCATAAAATCCTTCCCCAATGAAATATTTGTCCAAATTTTTGACTTAATTCATACAGTGTAGCTCATACAATGCAATTTTGCACATCAACAGCAGTCAACAGACAAGACTCAGTATTTACTGGTTCATTTTGGAAATACCTCCCTTTAGCGTAAGATAAGTAAAAAGGCCATATGCTTTTAATTGCATTTAAAGATGAGCTAGGTGAGAACAAGTTTTACATCTTCATTTAAATCTATCCATTCAGTTCTTTGTATGGAGAATAACTTTAGTCTGTAGTGCAGAAGAAGAGGTGATTTTTCTAACAGAACTGAGCGAGAGCTGCTAAGACTCATTTCCATACCTCTCTTAACTATAGCTAATATTAGTAAGCATAGGTATGTTTGCACACTCTCATTTTCTATGGGAATAGAGGAGGCAGTATTATAAATTTAAGATATTTTGGAGTTACTATATACAATGTTTGGCTTTTGGAAGCAATAGATAGTCCTGTTCCATAGCTGAGAGATCCACAGTAGTTCCTGGATTTGCATTCAGCCATTCAGTGATGCAGATCAAACACAAGAAAGATTTCTTTAAATAAAATGAGCACAAGCTAACCTTTTACACTTGCCTTTTGTTTCTTTCATTCACATCTCCCTAAAAGACACGTGCAAGTTTTGTACTACTTTTTGGTAACTATAAAAAGGTTTATGAGATTAAGAAAATAAAACTGCACTAATAACTGTCTTCATTTAACAGTGAATTTAAACTTTAACTGAAGAGGGTATTACGCAACAGTGAAGTGTTTTCTCCTCTTGCTTCACTGTCTGTTTTCAAATGCCCTTTGAATCCAGAAGGGATTATACAAACAAATAACTGTCTTACTAAAGGCACAGAGAGCCGCAAGGGCTAAATTTGTATAGAGGTACTGACATGAATGGATAAGATGAAATCCCTCTGTGATGATGATAAGACAGACTGAGAACTTTCATACTTTTAAGTTGTTTTTGTTGGCAGTTGGAAAATACTTTTCTAATATTAATGAAGTGAACTGGAAAATTATTGTTGTCATTCAAAATATTTCAAAGTCTTTCACCAGTTTTCTTTTGAGCAGGAACAATTTAAAAAGAAACAGTATTTGTAAAGATAAAAACTAATCTCTAGACTTTGTATATGACAGTACATTATCCTATTCACAAGTACAGTTACTGTGCTATGACAAAATATACTTGCAAATGCGTGACTATAGTTTGCAAAAGCAGCTTTACTGTGGAGTCTTCCATTCATCTCTCCTGCACCTGCCTTCCTCCCTGCGTTGCCCTCTTCCCCAGAGGAAGAAAGCCAGACCAACCTGTGTTGGTCAGGTGCTGACTTGTCCTCAGGATGGACTTGGGGATGTTATTTGACCTGCAGCAGTTAATGTAAATAGAGCTGTCATTATTTCTGTCCTTTAGTCATTTCCCTACTTGCTAGTCATGTTCTTGGTAGAAAGAAAATGTGTTTTGAAATTCTTCTTTAAATGGCTTGCTCAGAAACCAAGCAGCTTTCACTGTAGGAAGGAATGTCTTAAGTACTGCAAGAAATTTTGTCTGCCTTGAATCTATCTATCTATTTATTTATTTATTTATATTACGCTAACAAAACATGGCTTAGCAAGAAGCTGATCAGACAACTGCTCTAAAAAATACTGCACTATAATATTACAGAGAGGGATTGATTATTTGATTCTGCCCTGATAACTACAGTGCATGTTGCAGTAAAATATATTCTGGTTATATAATGCCTACAAAAATGGAAGTTGAAGACAGATTAGTGTTGAAAGACTGCGGCAACTTCAGTTTTATTCTCATTTCTCGAGTAGTCTTTAATTTTGGTTCTTTTTTTCTAAGGGTCTTCTCTTACAGAATTACTGTAAGCTGCTGTTTCTCTTCCTAGATAGGTGTGAGCAGTCAATCTGTTATTACCAGAGTATTTGCACTGTATTCTGCTTTGTAGAGGATAAACTATTAATTGTGACTTTCTTTCTTCCTTTTGTATTTTGGAGGTGGTCTTCCTAAATCCCTTTCTTCTGTGTACCACCTCTTCCTCAACCCTTTGGAAAAGGAAAAGGTAAACTATTTGCCATTTGCAAGGTAAACCCAGGAGTGCATCTGAAGCAGTATAGCTGCTCTGGTAATGGCAAATTGATTATATTGTATTGCTTGGCTTACTCCTAATGGAGCTAGCTGGATCGTGCTTTTAACATTATAGTTTAGTTTAAGGTGTTTCTGGTAAGTGCACATTGAAATCTAAACATTAGACTTCTCTTTTTGTTAGTGTTTCTCTTAGTATTTGAAGTAAATTCAGCTTAAATAATATTAACTCTTTTAAGTTTGATACAGGTCCAGCAAGTTTTTGCAGTTATTTTAAATGAACTCCTCTAGAAGTAATCAATGTAAGCATACTCTATATTTAGTAAGCACAGATATTCTGCTTTATGGTTTTCAGTGAAATATAACTAAAAAGATTTCTTTATTTTTTTTTGTACTAGTGATTAAATGCTTGTTTTAGCATTTAATTGAAATAATATTATTTCATTTGACTGTGTATATTTAGTGTGGATCATGTTTCCACTAGCTTTTCTTTCCTTTCCTGGATTAGATTTTCCTCTCTAGGTCATTTTGTGATTCTTTTTTTTTTCTTCTTCCTTTTTTTTTTTCTTCATTCTCAATAATTATGATTTAGTAACTTGGTTGTAACCTGGTGCATTGAATACCTTACCGATGTGCTACAGGGGTCTTTGAAGTATCAGCTGCTACTTCTGAGTTTCATTTCTGAATGCAATATGAGGGTTCTGACAAACTCTTGAACTATTTTAGTAAGTTAACGGGAGATAAAGTTTCTGGGTAGTAAACCAAGCAGTATTTTAACTAAATTCTCTAAATCTAGAGTGAAAATTATATCCTTTCAGAATTGCAGTTTGATCTGAGTAAAAGTGATGTGCATATAAAAGGTATGCACGTTTAAGGCAGTTAACTGTGCATATTGCCAGGTCTGTTCTTTTTCTAAAGTTTGTAGCCCTCTTGATGCATCTTCCTAAGCAGCTATTCTGTGCATTAGCAAAGTATTTTGAGGGATTCCAAAAAAAGAAGAAAGTAATTCTAACTTCTGTCCTGCAAAATGTTTGTTGTTTTTTTGTATCTCTTTTGAAATAGATTACAGAATCACAGAATGGTTGAGGTTGGAAGGGACCTCTAGAGATCATCTAGCTCATCTCCTGCTCCCCCCCCCCCTCCCCCGTTTCCTTTATTAGTGTGTTTTATCAGAGGATGCAGTGAGGTAAAAGTACATGTTGTAAGCATGACTTTTGACATTTAAAAATTCATAGTCACATAAATGGAGACTGAAAACATTTTCTTTAGCTTGTTTGTTCTGATTTATGTTGAAGTGTGTTTTGCTTTTCACTCCCAAGGATCTCCGAGTTTATAAAATCTTTCAAAGTATGATAATTAAATTTGAATTGTAGCTCTGTGCTGTCATAATTAGATGACAGAGCTGTCTTTATCTTAAAATAACTCATGTACAAGACTTTAAACACTCTTCAAGTTTGTAACATTTAAAATATATTGCCTAAAAATACTTTTCCTTTTTTTAAAGGATACCTTGATTGTGTGGTCTGAAGCTGAAAATTATGATTTGGCACTTAGCTTTCAAGAAAAAGCAGGATGTGATGAAATATGGGAAAAAATATGCCAGGTAAGTTTGATGTTTAATCAGGATACCCAGTAATCTTAGTCTTTGCGTTTGTGGGTTTTAGGCTCACAAGCATTTAAGGTCTTAAGCATTTAGTTTGAGCCAAAGTAAAAACAAAACAACAGCTTCTCCCCAATTTTTGTGTTTTTGGGTGTGAAAACCCTTTACCTAGAAATCTAGTATGAAGTTCTACTATGATTTTCACAGAGCCTTTCAGGTCTTTTTTACTTAACGTCACTTTTTAGATCCATTTTCTCCCAAAGAAGTTTATCCCTAAAACAAGTGCTTAAAACATTTTGTAATAAATCAGTATTCATAAATAACTTTTTCCTGCTTGGCCAGAAGAGTAGAGTTTATCTTTCTAAAGGTTTATTGCTGAGAAAAGAATGTACAGGAGCTCTTACTTAACTGATACTTGTAAGCTATTAACTAAAACCCAGAGAGTTTAATCAGTATGTCCTATCACTGATGTGGTTTTCATAGTTATTACTTAGTTCATTACCAGTACTTTCCTTGTAGACACTCTTCTTGCTCTTAATAAGAATTATTGCTCTTCTTGCTCTTAATAAGAATCTCTACTGCCTTCTGTATTTTGTTCTTACTGATTTCACAAGTAAAGCGAAAAAAAAGCAAAACATGGTTTCATTGCTTAGGCTTTGCTTAAAGCAGTAGTGTTTTTGCAAGAATCTAGTGTTTTTACATCCTGTTTTGAGACGTGAGACCTATTGTATTTTTCTCTAGTGTACTTCACATGTTTTAACCTTCTTTAGAGATTAAAGCCTTCTTTTAAAAGAAAATCTCTGATACTGCTCGATAGTAGATGTGACTGCTGATAGTGAACAGTAATGAATTTAAAAACATTATACATTTTAATCTGTGTGCATATAGAATTTTTGTTGTCCATGAAGAATTATTTCTCCTAGATTTTTTTTGGTTAAATTTCAAGATTAAAAAAACACTTTGCCTTGTATTTTTCTGCATAGGAGTACCTTTTTGGATCTGATGCATCATCAAATACTACAATTAAGATGTAACTAAGGCTGAAATACCAGTGTGTGAACATCTTTATTCATTTTTTTCACTAATTTGTACTTTCCACATTTTCCTGGTTGTGTCTCTAGAGATCTCTGCAGATCCTGTGCCTTGTTTTTCTGACAATTTCGGATTACCTCTACTCTTTATTAAAATTGGATTCCGGTCATCTGTGCTTAAGAGCTTTCTAAACTTTGCTGTGGATTCTGTGCCTCTATCGAGTATTTAGAAAGTACACTGTAACACATTTAGACTTGCAGCTCTCTCTTTTACCTGAAAAACAATAAAACCAACACGACTTCTTTATTCTGGTTAAACCTAAGCATCAACAGTTTGTGTATAAATGTTAATAGCTATCACTGCATTACTGTAATACTGGTTTTCATTTAGAAATTTATTACGTACAGTTAATAAGGGGTAGCTCAGCACTGTATTAAAGGCTTGTGGTCACTACTAGTAATTGTGAATTTCCATCTGTATGTGAAGTATTCCAAAAATATATCTTTTACTTCATTCTTTTTGTTTATTCTTTGTTGCTAGCTTCTCTTTTTAAAAAGAATAAATATAATGAAATATCTAATATAGAAGAAAGTTTGTTTCTTCTCTCTGAAGAAATTATTTGAATATCTCATATCTTCTAAATCAGCAAATCTCAGTGTCGTACATTTACGCTTGTATTTTGGCCTTACAAGGCAGGAAAATGTATGGCAGTTGAAATGGTATTTTAAGAAAAAAGTTCATTAAATATTACTCCACTTTTTTGAAAACATATTTTATAGGTTCAAGGCAAAGACCCTTCTGTCGACATTACTCAGGACCTTGTGGATGAATCTGAGGAAGAACGTTTTGATGATATGTCATCGCCGGGTCTAGAATTGCCATCTTGTGAATTAAGTCGACTAGAAGAAATTGCAGAACTTGTGGCATCTTCACTGCCTTCACCATTGCGTCGTGAAAAGCTCGCACTAGCACTGGAAAATGAGGGCTATATTAAGAAGCTCTTAGAAATTTTTCATGTGTGTGAGGACTTGGAGAACATTGAAGGACTACACCACTTATATGAAATTATCAAGGGAATTTTCCTTTTGAACAGAACTGCACTTTTTGAAGTCATGTTTTCTGAGGAATGTATAATGGACGTAATTGGATGCCTAGAATATGATCCATCTTTATCACAGTCACGGAAACACAGGGAATTTCTGACTAAAACAGCAAAATTTAAAGAGGTGATTCCTATATCTGACCCAGAGCTGAAGCAAAAAATACACCAGACATACAGAGTACAGTATATTCAAGATATGGTTCTACCCACTCCCTCAGTATTTGAGGAAAATATGCTATCAACACTTCATTCTTTCATCTTTTTTAATAAAGTGGAAATAGTTGGTATGTTACAGGTAAGTTTGAGAATTTCAGTCTTTTAATTTGAGTGTGGGCAAATAACATTGGATAATGTTTCTTGGAAATCCTGGGTTCCTTCATTGGAGCCTTCGCTTCAAGATCACTTTGAGCTTTTTAGAAGTAATATGTAAAACAGAAATAAGAAACTTGAGCACTGAACTGTTAAATTGGTGATCATAAATAAATTCCGGATTTTATACTAGATTCTTTATAACTGATGATAACCTCAATAGCCATAACCTTGATAAACAAGATCACAGCATGTATATCCTGAACAGAAGGCTGTAATCATCATGAAGTAGCCAGTCTGAGAAGCCTCACAGACTTGACTTTGAGAGAGGGCTGAAAAACACTCAAAAAAGATATCTCAGCTTGCATATCCAGATGAGTCTCTCTAAAGCATCTTTGCCAAGTGTTGATTAAAGTAGAGTTGGGAGTGTGGTGGATGTTATCTCAAGAGGCAGAGGGAAGAGCTATAAAGTAATGTTGGTGTCAGTGTGTGATATTGGGAGAGACCTTGAACTTGAGGAGGAAGGGAAATTAAGGAGGAAGACTAGGCACTGCAAAATCATTAAGAAAACATTTGCCAGCAACCAAGAAGGTAATTTATTAAAGAACTAGTGTCTGATTAGCTTTTGTTTGCTCTTTATGTCATAAAAAATGTTTTAGATTTGTACACAGAGGGTAAGGAGGGTGAGTATATCACTACTTAGTACGGTTGCAAACTTCTTAGTTGCAGTTAAAAGATGAACTGAAGACTCAGAGCTTCAGTGATCATACATCTCTGAACCTTTCCTTCTGCTGCTATGGGCTGTGATTTTGGGGGAATAATGTATAGTTTGTGGGTAATGGAGCCAGGATAGCTAGCTAATTGTCTAACTTTTAAAGTAAGGTAAATATTTCAGATTGTTGAAGTGCTCTTTGTACAACACAAGTGAGACTGTACATTCTGTGCTATTCTCTAATTCCTAAGCCTTTCACAGCACAGCTCTCCAGCATGCAGGGCAAACTCCATTCCTGTTGGGAAATATGATCAGTTCTTGTTTTTGAGGGAATTAAAATTGGATCTGGCAAATTATTTGCTCATTGTGTTTATGAGATTAAAAGGCTTGATAAATGTGTTTATTTTTCCAATTCTTGTAGTGTAGCTCAAAGCAAAGATTTAAACTACTTATCTGGAGTTTATTCATTTATTTATACAGAAGTGTTTCAGATTGCACTTGTTTATATTTCTACCCTCTAAAGTCACATTCTACCCCTTCTTTTCTCACTCTGTTCCTGCTATCCATAAATAAAATATATGATAATGTTCTTCTCATTTCTTTATGTAGAATAAATAATATTCTTAGATCTAAGTAGAAAGACTGCTTTATTTGAGTTCACTATTATGACGAGTTCTTAATGTAGTTCTTCAGTATGGTTTAACATTCATTTTTTAGCTGGTTATATCACAGTACTTTCTTCTGGATTTGGGTCATGAAAGATTTAAAATTAACTGTAACTACATTCCAGTCAGAGGAGTTCCTGGCATTCATGACTTTTAACCTTACCAGATCCAGCTTTTTGACTTATCTTACCAGTGTATTTGCAAAGCTGTTTCTTTTTTGAGTCATTATTAACTAAAAGGTTTCCAGGATACTTTGTGGTAATTTATTGGGAGTCACACATATGTCTCAAGTCCTTTGTTTCTGCAGTGAATGTGCAATATAGGCGGCTGTGCTGGTGTGGGTAACTTCAAGTTCTCTCTCCCAGACGAGGAGGGCTACAATAGAAGGATTAGGATTTAAGGAAATCATCGCAGAAAGGTTAGAGTAAACACTTCCCTGTGAGTACCTGGTACTTTTTTATATGACTGACTCTCAGGAGTAAAGAAAAAAATACGTTTTGATTAAAAGATGAGCTCTGGAGGAATTCCTGTGTCTGATCAAAGTGAAACTCTGCAGTAGCCTCATCTCACATTAGCCCAAATGTACATAGAGAAAAGTGATTGGAAATTTGTACGAGAATGGTTGTTAATGGCTCACAGGTTGAACTGTGCTGCTTGTGCTGTCTGCTTTGTGATAGGCCAGTTGACTTGAGCTGAAACTGCAATGTGTTCTATTTAAGCTTTTTTCTGTCCAGATGAAGTCCATGTAAAGTCAATTTTTCAATTAGAACTATTTAATTATGTAACTTGGACAATTGTCTGCACGGAGGCAAGACTGAGGAATTGAAGGATGTGCTGATTTTTGGCATTTTGGCTTTCAAAAGGTTGTGGAGAGATGTTGGACCTTTGAAAAAAAGGAAAAAATGTGTAGACCGAGAAGATACTGCTTCCCTGATTTTGTTTTTTGTTCATTGGGCAAGTAGCTTTGCCTCTTCTGGAGTAAAAGCAAGAATGGAGAATGGGTCACTCTTGGCACTTTAGATTTATAAACCGTGTTCATGCCTTTTCATTAAGTTTTGATTTCCTGTATTTTTTTCTTCAAATGCTTAAACTGGTTGCTTTTCTGTGAAGTTGAACTTACTTGTGGTAAGGTCTGTCATGTTCTTCAAGTGCTCACTATGCTCTGTATAATTAATCCAGGATAGCAGCATTTCCAGTCTTCAGAAGTAACTACTGTAGAAACTTGCTCACTTACAGATTTTATGATTGGGTTGTACAGCAGGTACAAAGAAAGAGATATATGACATTTTTTTCCAATTTCAGCCCTTCCTAATATGCTCTCAGACCTAGCCTTGGGATGTGATAGCCACCCAGGAGCCTTGCTGAGACACGGAGCTTGCCAGGCTTGAGAGTGGGGGTGGGAGAGGTAAGTAGTGTTTCTTACTTTATATGACGCTCTTTTGCAATTTAAAAAATACTAATGTTCATACTGGAGGCCACCAGTTTTTTTCCCTTTTTATTACAAACTAGTTCTTTAAAAAAAAAACTTGCAAAACTGCGCCATAGAGTGAGCAAACACTGTTTCCTTCCATTCTCTACCCCCTTTCTCATTGGCGTGTTCTTTTTGCCAGAAAGATCCTGTGGTGTTCATAACTTCTAGAATATGGATTGTTTTTAGGATTACTGCAGAGGTTGTTATTGTGTGTTTTCAGGAAATTGGAGAGTGGAAAGGGAAGAGGAAATACATATTTAAGTAACTCATGCTTAGTGGAACAGTGATAACATGGCATTACTCTACTTGTAAATCAGACTTTTTAAAATACAGAATTTGTTTTACTTACAGTTTCTTTCTCCCCTTCTAATAACTGAAGTTTATGGGCATTTAGATACATATGTACATTTTAGTAGATATAGGTGTAAAAGTATGCTACTCCTCATTCTAAATATGGATTGCATTTTACAGATAGTTGTTTACTCTTAACAAATCTCCCAATAATTAAATATGAATTATCTATCCTTAGAGGTTTTTGCGTAAAAGCTGTGTCAGTGCATGTAAATTTTGCCCAGGTAGAGGAGGATTAGGACATCTCCAGCAGGTGAGCTGTTTCATAGCAGTAGCTGGCTTAGGAATAACTCTATTTTGAGAATTATTTGACCGCATAATTTACCATGAAGTGTAGAACAACACTTTCTTTGGGGAGTGCTTGATGAAAGAAGTTCACAAGTGTTGCATGCTGATGGTTTCTGAATTAATTTCTTCATTGTCAAAAGTGATTTTTAAGTGCTGCTGCTATTTCAGTATGTTGTCTGAAGTGGAAACAGCTCATTGATAGTGAATGAAAGGCGTGTGTAGGAAGACAGTCTGAGATAAAGGAGATCAAAGCCTTTTAAATCATGAGATCTTTTATTGTGGTTGTGGGAAGGAATGCACATTTGAAACTATAGTTCTGTGTTTGCTGGTAACATTTTATAAAACATTCACTTTCTGGGCTGAAATATTCAAAAATGATAGCCTAAAATGAACACTTAGATATAAAGCAGCATTGAAACTGTTCTCTTTTTCTATTTTGTTTTCATTGAGTTTCTTGGACATTTTTGTGAAAGAGTTTTTTTTTATTTATGTACAATGATACATCTGCAGTGTCTGATGGCTGAAAGTTAACAGTATTCAATGGAAAATGACCTGCTTCTGAAGAGCACTTTTAGGTGGCCTTTGGAAGGAGGAGGAGTTGCTTTGAAAGTAGATTCACAGTTTCAAAATCCTGCTTTGTCTGTGGGTTTTTTGTTTTTAAACATAGAAATGATTGAGTGAGAGGAGAGCCTGGCTTGATTCCATCTTCATCAATTTTGAAAGATGTTTAAAACATAGAAGTACCTACTTAGAGCTTGCAGAAGTGTAAATTAGTATACTTAGTGTTTGGCATATGCATAGTTTTGGCATTGGATGTTTAATCATTTCTAACATGGAGAAAAAATAAACTTAATTCTGAGATGATTCTGTAAGTTGTCTTTAGCAGTTTTGGTTTTTGTTGGAAGATATTTAAGACCTTCACAGCTTGTGGGATATATCCAAATGGCTATAGACACCTGTCTTCACTGAGAAACCAGTTATTACAGAGAATTATTTACTTTGTTTCACAGGCATAGATCTTTTCAAAATTTTCCAAGATGCAAAAAGAAAAATCAAAACAAAAAACAGAATACATTTACCTTTGTATGATTCTAATGTTTAGTGTTGATGCTTTGTAACTTCCAAAATACATGAACTTTGCTCTCTTGTGCGTTTTCGTAGATTCTGATAGTGTAGCTCAAGAATGTATCTTTAACTAGAGTATCTTGTCAGTAATTTTACAGCCTTCTATATACAGATAAATATATTATTATAGTTAGAATTTTCACTGCATTCACAGGTTTTCTATAGACAACAGAAACCTTTTTACGTCACTAACAACAAGCAGTCTGCCTTCTGCTAAGCATCTGGAACAAGCCTTACTTGAAACATAGTTCAGGGTTAAATTAGGAATAGGGAACTTTTATTTTCTTGATGCTTTTATTTTCTTGAAAAAACTGCCATTTATTGCTTATTTCCCATGAAAGGAATTTCCAGTGTAGGGTGTATGGATCACTTGGTTACTCTACTGGTTTTAAGTGAGATCAGACTTGTGTTGAGGACAAGAGATTTCAGAAAATACTGATAATTTGAGTTACAATATATTTTCAAGAATTTAGGGAAAGAGATGCTAATGGTGTGGAAAACCTTTCAGTATATTTAGAAAAATTTTGTAAAATGCCATCTTAGGTGACATACTTGAAGTGTTGAAAAACAGGTACATACACAACTTTGACAAATACTTCATGAAACATTAAGTGTCAGCATTGAATTCTTCATCAGGTAATGTTAGTGGTTGTGGAATGAGTCCTCTGCAGTCCCGACCACTGTCAACAGAGTGGCAGTGGGAGCAGGTCAGCCTGTGCTATGAGTGGTGGGTCTTGGAGCAGGGCAGGGGCTGAGCTCCAAGGAGGGCACTGACCAGCTGCGCTCCACAGTGTCCCCCTGCTAACTGTCTCTTCCCAGACCGCCTTCGTCCCTAGGGGCTCCAGTGGGACATAAATGAGTCCCACAAATCACCAGCAGTGAATCTTGTGCACAGGGATACTACGGGTAGCTTTTGTTTTGCTTCCTTTTCTCTCTTCATGCAGAGAAGTTCCACATTTTAAATTGAAAAAGTTGTTTGTTTTTCTTCTGTAGTTGTTGTTTTGTTTGGTTTTGTTGTTGATACCTTGGGAAATCCTGTGTTCTTTGTGATACAAGTCATCGCTGTGCTCAATCTTGCGCTGTTTTCCCCCATAACCATTCTGAGATGTTTCTGGGATATTGGCGGCAACTTAGGTTCAGACCTTATATTAGAGGTGAAAACTTCCGCAGAGTAACTAGTTACACTGCCAAGGGGAAAGAAGCGTGCAGTTTTTCTCTGGGTTTGTTAGATCAGATGGCTTTCATTGCTCTTTCTCCTAGATTCATCTGGATAGAACATTAAGCATTTTCGTCTGTTCTTAAATATACTGTTAATCATGGAAAGTAACTTGCATGTTCTTCGAAGGAACTGTCCTTATTTTTAGAGGTTGCCATCTATAATGTTTTATTTGAGTAAACAAGTATGTCAGTATCTCTACTATATTTATGTTACCTATAATGTCTAATAAGCTAAATATTAGAATTGAAAACTTACTAGACCATATTAAGAACTGGATACCAAGTAGTTGTATATCCTTATAATCTTTTTTTGCCGCTTAAGTGTCCTAAAATCAAAGTGTGAGAAAATGTAAGAATGTTTGGGTGTAGCTGTATTGGGTGTAGCTGCAAACACAAGCAGAGCAGCTTGAGGTTTTACTGGGATTTTGGATGAGTTGTCATGTTAGCACCTTCACAGGAAGTACCTTGCCACCTGATATTCTGGTACCTTTTTGAAAAATCTTTTCATCTTTGGCATACAGGAATTTTTTAAAGCAAATACTCTCGAGTACTATATAATAGGGGGAGGGGATGAGGAGGGCTTTGCTTCTGTTTTTTAATGTAGCTGTTAGGATAGTAAAGATTAGGGGAGGGTAAGTACTCTTTTTTGTTCCGGTCTGTTGATACATATCTGTAATGTTTTGGCCACTGTTTGTAGTTTTGCTAAGCTACAGCGGCAAGAAAAATAACTAAGTGTTTTTTAATTACTGCCAGCCAGAAGGCTCAATGAGTGCTGCAGCTTGTAGGAACAGTTATTTTAATGTGGTTTCCAGAGCCACCCTATTCACAACAGGGGGAGATGAATCTCACCTCATCACTCCTGTCACAGTGCTTGTGTTTTCCTCCTGTTGCTACGCTCTCATAACATTACAAAGATGAATACACGTGGATAGGGCTGCATTGCAAGAATGTATTTCTCATAACGCTGAAATGCTTGGAACAAAGGTTTTATAGCATGATTTAGGGGGAAGGACATATGAGGGGAAGGGAGTTAAAGAAGGTGGCATAGGCGAAAAGATGAGGATGGCAGTAGAGGGCAACCAACAGATGATACAAGATAAATCATAGCTCAGAATGAAACTTGAGCAGGGAGGGAAGGGCCAAGGGGGAAAACCAGCTGATCATGGTAAAAACTCTAAGACAAGATTTGTATTAATGTGCTTGAAAATTGGAATTAGATGGTTGATCCTTGTATGACTATATGCAGTACACAATAGTGTTCTTTCTCTTAATTGCAGGAGGCATGGCTTAGAAGAACTTTGTATTATACTTGGATGCCTTTTGGTATTGTCAAATAAACAAATGGTATTGTTTTGCCTTTGTAGGAAGATGAAAAATTTCTGACAGACTTGTTTGCACAGCTAACAGATGAAGCCACAGATGAGGAGAAAAGACAGGAATTGGTAAGAAATCTGTAAAATACACATGAAAGGGACAGTTACTACAAAGTGATACTTGCATCCTGTTTTTCATTATTAACTAATATGTTAATCTTGCATTTCAGGTAAATTTTCTTAAAGAGTTTTGTGCATTCTCTCAAACATTGCAACCTCAAAACCGAGATGCATTTTTCAAAACTTTGTCAAATATGGGCATCCTGCCAGCACTAGAAGTAATATTGGTAAGTCAGCTCACTTTTGTTTGTCATAACAATTTTATTTTTCTCCAGAAAATGGTTTAAGAAGTAAGCAAGCCAAACTTCAACACTGTATTTTTTAATTCATTTATCTTAAAATTTCCCATCTTTATGTACTGCTTGGAGTACTGTTGACTAAGAAAATAGGGAAACAGACCTAAGGGAAACTAACATTTACATATGACATGTAAATAGTAATTCAGAAATATATGAGTTCTCTTTTTCATTTATTTTAAAGATTTTCATTTTAAGTAAGCATGGATGTTTTACCTGACTTTTTTAGGGTATGGATGATGCACAAGTACGAAGTGCAGCCACTGACATATTCTCATATTTGGTTGAATACAACCCATCCATGGTACGAGAGTTTGTCATGCAGGAAGCACAGCAAAATGATGATGTAAGTAGAAGGTCTTCAGATAATGGTAGTGTTGTTTTACTCAGTTACTGTTTCATATTTACAATTGTATTAGTGGAGAATAAATCATTTTCCTATGCTGTATTTGAAGTTTTATACTAGAGAGGTTGGTTTAGATTTTTAAAATGTATTATTTGGGAGTATTTTTAGTATCTACTGTGGCAATAAATAATGTTGTAAAAACTGTTTTGTCTTGTGATAACTGGAAAAAGGTTGATCTTTACAAGAGTAAAAATATGACTAAAACCATGTTCATAACTGCAGTTTTTTGGAAGTAGAATTATAATTCAACCTTGAGTAAAATTACAAGACGTTAAAAAAGGGGTATAAAATTTTTGTGTTTGTGTCTTTCACCTTGATTTCTAGAAAACATGCATTTAAAAATGCATTGAGATTAAAAATATTCTAGGTCTGTGAACATTTTGGGTAGTTTTCAGAATAGCTGTGTTTTGTTTGATCTAATGTATTAGTATCTGAGTAGTAAAATGTATATGTTAAACAGGCTTAAACATAGCAAATGTTTAGATCCATCTTAAAAGTTCTCATCTACTTTCTAGTTGTAAGAAACCAAAACAAAAGGTTTTTGAATGATGGGCTCCTTAAAATATGATATGCAATATAAACTTTGACCTTAGCAGGGACGTATGTTTCTAATTTACTGAACCTACTGGGTTTCGTTTGTTGATCACATATATAGAAAGTGATAGCAAACATCTACATGCCTAGATTCTTAAATGCAAATACTATTTACTGGTTTTACCAATTACTAGTCCAACATGTATAGGTGAAAAATTCTTAGGTGCGGATAACCTCATTAAGTCCAATGGCATTATTCAGACCTGTAAAGTTTGCTGTTGTACATTTGCAGAAACAAGACTTTGCTCTTCAGATTTCTGTAGTAGTAAAAGTTCTAAACAAAGTCACATGAGATTAAGTATCACCCTCTGTTCAACGTACACTTGGGATTTTCGGTTCAGACTAAGGTCTAATCAAAATTTCTTAATTCAAGAACCATTTTTAGTTGCTTTGAAAGATTCTTGGTTACTGCTTGCTTCCTTACCATTGAACCACTAGCTGCAGAAGTTGTCTTTGGTAGGCAAAACTAATTTATTTCCATTAGGATTTTTTTTAAATTTGACATAGCCCCATTTTTGACTAGGCAACATTCCTTATAGGGGAGATTTTCAGACTACGGGCAAGGAAGTGCCATTAGAATTGATTTTTGCTGCTTTTCCTTTTCCCATTAGGATATATTACTCATTAACCTCATTATAGAACACATGATTTGTGACACGGATCCAGAACTTGGAGGGGCAGTGCTGCTAATGGGTTTGCTTCGTACTTTAGTTGATCCAGAAAACATGCTTGCCACTGCCAATGTAAGTAAATATCTTCAAATGAAATTGCAGTTGGGTTTCTGGAGTGTTTGGTCATGTGTGTTACGTATATAATACTAATATTAAGCTTCTTAATTCTTTAGAAAACAGAAAAGACAGAGTTCTTGGGTTTCTTCTACAAACATTGTATGCACGTTCTCACAGCCCCATTATTGGCCAATACTACAGAGGACAAGCCTAGCAAAGGTAATACTGCTTTGTATGGGCACATCAGAGGCTGTTGAATGTCAATATGTGAAATGGAGTAACTGTCAGGGGATTTTTAAAAAGGTTAAGTCTATCCTATTTTTAATATCCCTTTTTTCTCTCTACTGAAATGGATGACTAGAGCATATATTGATGTAATTATATTTTTATATATTGATATAATTGTATCCTAGAATTATTAAGAACCTGAGCCTTTTGGTTTTTTGTACAGTGCTTTTGTTAAAAGGCATAATGGATCATATTGTTGATGCAAATATAGTCAGGATATTGTTTATCGGGCCAGATTTTTTTCATATATATGTAGACAGTCAGACATCAGAATAAGTTTTGATCAAGCAAGCCTGATTGTGTAGTGTAAGTGCTTATTTCCTGAACATTTAGACACTTCAGACATTTTCCAGGTGCATTTTCCAGGTGTAATGGTTTCTATATTTTAAGCAGCTTTCCTGTCATACCTGTATGCTAGAAAAAATTCAGTCTCCAACAGGATTGTTTGATTTCTACTTTAAACATTAACCTTCCAGCATATTTCCTAAGCTAGCTGTGAGAATACACAACAGCTTGAAAGTTTTTGCCAGACTGCACTTGCGTATTTGAAGCTAGTGTCTAAAGATCATATTCTAAAATATGTGTAATTGGGGGGGGTCTTTTTATTACAGATGATTTTCAGACAGCCCAGCTCTTGGCATTAATACTGGAATTGCTAACATTCTGCGTAGAGCATCACACTTACCACATAAAGAACTACATTATTAACAAAGATATCCTGCGAAGGGTACTTGTTCTCATGGCCTCAAAGCATGCTTTCCTGGCATTGTGTAAGTTTGAAAGCTTGAGATAAAACTGGGATTTTATGAAAATGGATTTTTATATATCTTCATTCTGCTGGAAGAAAACTATCTTGACAAATTTTGACTAATTACAGAAATTCTACCATTATACCGTATCTTGTTTTTTTCCATTTTATAGATTATTTTTTTTGCCATTTTACAGTGATCAGTTAGTATGAGCAAATAGTTTGGGATTTATGAATGACTTTTCTAAAATGCATAAGGTTTTTTTCTTTGTTGTAGAGTGATGAATTGAAAAGATGGTATCTCAAAATTAAATGTCCGAAGAGAACCTTTATAACTTTTTGATATTTATTGAGTAGAAATTACCTAAGTCACCTAAGATTTTGGATTTGGAGTCCTTCACTGATCATGTTTCATGTATACACTAGTTGCTAACCAAAATGTACCTACCTTTAACGAGATGATACTCTGCCTCATATATGTGCATGGACATTCACAAATGTGGATTTGCTCTGGTGTTTCAGAAAGAGCTTTAAAAGGATGTAAACTAGATTTTGCTTTACTGTGGGTATGAAGAAAAAGCCATTTACCAATTTTAAAATGAGATAGTTCACATTCTAATCAAGCACTACTTAATTAAATGTAATCAAACACACTCAAATAAGCAAATTTCCCAGGTCTCTCACTGAGGAAAAGGAAAATCCTTTATCATAGATCTTTTCAAATAAAAAGAAGAGCAGCACACCTCTGTGTTAGTAATAATGTAGCTGAACAGTAGTATGCTACTTCTTCTGTGGTCAGAGCTTGTCTTGTAGAATTATGATGGAGGATTTCTTTCTGAAAAAAATGGATAATTAAACTTAAGCAGTATAGTCGAGTCCTTTTTGAAGCAGAGAATATCCTAATGTATTGTTGCTACGAAAACTGCAGATTTCCATGAATAATGCCAAATCATTTCTGAGGTTTTTTTTCTTTTACATTTAAAAAACATAGCTATTCATACCATTTCTGTTTCAGGTGCTCTTCGTTTCAAGAGAAAGATTATTGGACTGAAGGATGAATTCTACAACCGTTATATAATGAAAAGTTTTTTGTTTGAACCTGTGGTCAAAGCATTTCTAAATAATGGTTCCCGATACAACCTAATGAACTCTGCCATAATAGAGATGTTTGAGTTTATCAGAGTGGTGAGTGCTGAAGTTAATAACCCTATTGTTTAAACTTTTTGTTCAAACAGACATTTAGTTTGTGCCCTAAGTTAAGTAACAATAAAGATGTGATCTTACGATATCTATATTTAAATTAACTTTGTTTTGTACCACTGTTAGTTCTTTATGTTCAAACTATACCATGATTTGAAAATTAAATTCAATTGATACTCAGTGTTGCATCTGTACTCAAAGTACCCAGATTGAAAAGCAATACTAATCACATTTCATCATGCAGATTGGATCATGCAGATTGCACTTAGGATAGGAATGTCATTTGAAACTACGGCTATGAAATCATCAAATTTAGTTTTGCCTTGTAATTACTTCAGTTCTACAGAATATGGAAACATACAGACAAGAGATCTGTCTTTTCTAGTTATATTAATGAAATACAGAAAATTCCCTCTGTGGGGAGCCTTATAAAAATAAAGAGACTGGTTTGGTTGTCAGTAGAGTGCTGGTTTCCTGCTGTTGTTTTAATTGAGGTCCTGACAAGGTGCTGTACAGAAAATAAATGTGATATGGAGAAGGATAAGCTAGGGTAGTGGGCAGGTTGTGAAGGAGTAGTGGATGAGGAAAAATAAGATTTTGTCACCTATTGAAATCTTCCATGCTGAGGACCTCCTCCTTTAAGCTGGAGCTCCCAAGGTAAATCAAGACTGAGGTAAAATGATCTTACTGGAAGAGTTGGTGAGAAAAGGATTTGGAGCTAAAAAAAAAAAAAAAAAAAATCCATATAGGTGGCCTGACTTCTATGATGTGATTTTTCAGTAATCTGTGGGATATGGAGATGACGTTACATTTTATTGTAAGTCATGTTTTATTTTTCCATCCTCTTTTTCACTTACATACCAAGATTGCATTTCCAGAACACTTCTGAGTCTTTGTAAATAATTTCTATCTTTTCTATCTTTTTCTCAGAGGTTATTTTTAAGGAGAAAAAAAATTTTAAAAATCTGTCTTTTTATTGTTACTGATGTATTATCATTCATAAGAGATGACCCTTGAGCAAGCAGCCAAGAACAGAAAAAAATCAGTGCGTTGATTCCTGTCCCTTTGCTTGTCCCTAGATGAGAGCAGCTCCCAAGTTCAGTCTCCAGGGCTTTCCAGGAACTGACCAGTGCAACAGGAGCTGACCCGCACGCAGGAGCAGCTCTCATCCCAGGGAGGTGCAGAGCTGCACTGCTGCCTGGCAGGGCCTTTGGGCAGCCACTGCACTCCCTTCCTATAGCAAAAGAACCGGGAGCTTTTCCTAGAGGACATTGAATGCACCTGACTTGTGTGGTCACAGTGGAAAAGCTTGATACTTATTTCTGATGGAAAATACCTAGATTTAGGCTTTTAATTACACCTGTATGTCTAATAGTATTTTTTCCAGATAATTACCTATGAAATATTTAAAATAATGCAGGATTCCATTTACAGTGTGATAAAATTTCTTATATTGTATTAACAAATACAGGAAAATTATATTGTATTAACTTCCTACAGGAAGATATAAAATCGTTAACCGCCCATGTGATTGAAAATTACTGGAAAGCACTGGAAGATGTCGATTATGTGCAGACATTCAAAGGATTGAAGCTACGATTTGAGCAACAAAGGGAAAGACAAGATAATCCAAAACTTGATAGGTAAAATGCTCTTAACCTGCTTCCATTAGTATTTCACTGCTCAAATTCTATTTCAGGGGTATTGGTGGATTTTTGTGTGATTATGAGAAGTGTAAATAACATCAGCTCCTGTTTGCATCTCCAGCATTGTTGAATTTTGAAGAATGTTGTTCAGTCACTTTCCATTTCTCCATTAGTAACACCAAGTGATAGTATCCTAAACGTTTGTGCACTATTGTAATGAGGATGGAAGCCTATCAGTATCTGAAGCTCGTTTGATGAATATTGGATTACCACCAATTGATTTGAAAGTTTACTCTTTCATTAATTATTGCAGGGATTTTTCTTTCAAAATTCATATGCCAAGTTTCTTTTCATTTAAGTTAATGATAGGAGTAGGCATGCAGATAACCTCTGCTTAAAGTCACTGAATAGAATTTGCAAAGAAATATTCAGCAATACTTTTTGTCACTGTTACACTTACTGACAGAGTACAACATAATGTGCTATCTCACTTCAATCATTCCTTCTGTTGTGCCAGAGCAAAAGTTCCCTTCCACATAGTACACAGTTCCCCAAAGTGGTAGGGTGTATAAAAGTGTATAAAAGTAATTTGCATTTGTTTTTGGCGAATGGGTTTACTTTGTGCATAACTCTTTTCAAACAAAATAGATGTGAATAAATATATTACTCTTTATAGTTGTTAATGTGATCTTAATCTTATGCTATTAGTTTGAATTGTTTTGCAAGCACATGAAAAAATACTAATTTTGTTTAACCATGCTTGGACATGATGAAATTTCACACTTCAAGATTATTATATTTCATGCCCCAACTTTTCGTAAGCAATACGTTAAAATCTGCAGAATGTTAAGATTTGCAGAAATAGAAGGGTATAATCATAAATTTGGTTTAAAGTACTGAAGCGCTTGTAAGAGTTTTTGCTACATATGCTGTTTGGGATGCTGGTGGGTTACAGATTAGATGTTACCATTTTGGCTTGTGTCATCTGAGCTTGTCACTGAAACAGCTGCGAAATCCAAGCCCTGTGGTTCCAACATCAGTGCATGTGTTAGAATATCCAGCCACATTCATGAGTAATTTCAGTTCAGTGTAGGTAAAAATGATATAAATTAAGCTAACTGGTGGTGTATAGTTTTACCTACTAAGTGTATGAAAAAAACTGTGACTTGAAGAGGTTTTTATCTGCCCTAGGTTTTGTTTTTTCCTGCATGTTACCAAGTGACTATGCAAACCATGTCACAGTCTGGTCCTAAGTGAAGAAACAGAAGTAAGAAAAATGTGAAAAATAACCAGAATTTGTTCACACATGTTAATGACGAATGCTTCACTCAGAAAAGAGGCCAGCAGTTTTGGTGGCATGGGCCAAAAGAGTATCAGAGGAATGCTGCTTAAGTAGTAGTTTTGTACTATTAGCAGAACTTAAGTTGAAAACCTATTTGAAAGGGTGTGGGTTATTTAGATCCAGGTGATGACACTGGCAACCAATTTACTCAGAATTAGATTTATTTAAAAAAAAAAGTTTAGTGTTACTTTTTACCTTGCAGGTTCTTAATTTTTACCTGCTGCTTTTCCTGCAGTCAGTAGTGCAAGACCCTTTCCTTAAGTAGAATAAACTCAGATTGTCATATTCTTATCTGTAATGCAATAACAGAAACTTTATGAAAAAAATGAATTTGAAATTAACACTATTTTCAGTAAAGTTAGAATAAATGTTACAAAAATGTTACAAAAGGGTTTTCATGTCTTTATTCAAAATTGTTTGAATCAACAGTAAGCAAACAGAAACGGCTTTTTTTAATACTTCTGCTCTCCTCTTTCTCTGAATTGCACATTGCCATCCACATCCCTTTCTTCCCAGACCATAATGCTACTTCTCTGAGAGGAAACAAGCTAGAGCTAAAGTAGACCAAAAGAAATAATAAAGAGATCTGATGGGAAACAAGAAGTGGCACTTGCTGTCCAGGGTACAGAAGAATTCAAAAAATTTGATTGTTTTGGTCATGACCCAAGTGAAAATGATTCAGAAGATGTTCCCCACCATCCTTCCCCCCCACAAAAGAGCAAAAATTGTACATGGTGGATGTGGGAGGAAGAGTGCTGTATTTTTTATGTACCAATTTTAAACCAGGATTGTGTATAAGTTAGATATTTTTAAAGAACTTTGGACCTCAAATACTGATGGCTTATGACATATAATTAGAAAAATTAATGTATAGTATATTTTTACAATTTTTTATTTTTACATACATATTTACATATTATGTTCTTACCTGTGCAAACTGTTGTATCACTCCTGAATGAAACACAAATGATATTTATGAAAGTGACATTTAATAAGGTTGTTAGTAATGTACAGAAATGTTGGGTGCATACAATGCTATGTGTTTCTGCAGAGATACTTTCAGAAAGTACTTTAAAAAGAAAAAAATAATCATTTATGTTGAAAACATAAAGGTGCATGCTTCATAGTGATTCACTATATTATAGATGCTGATACTTTTATTGTTTTACACTATTTGTATCTGTAACAGGTCAGCATAAATGTCCAATAGGAATGCTGTTTTTTATTAATATGAGTAAGTTGTTGGTTCAAAAGTTTTTCGTTGTGTTGTTTTCAGTATGCGCTCCATTTTGAGGAACCACCGGTACCGAAGGGATGCTAGAACCCTGGAGGATGAGGAGGAAATGTGGTTTAATACTGATGAAGATGATATGGAAGATGGAGAGGCAGTGGTGCCCCCTTCTGACAAAACTAAGAATGATGAAGATATTATGGACCCTATCAGTAAATTCATGGAGAGGAAAAAATGTAAGTGATGATACTGTATGGCTTATGCAGAAGATCCAGCTTGTACTTTTTAACCCTACCGAATTAAGGATTTGCTTGCATTGTTACTTGAATTTGTAAATATCAAAACTTGTGACACTGGACAGTCTGTTTTGTTGTCTGTAAAACAATGGAACAAAATAACATTTAATTCTTAAAACATTTAAATGACAATCGTAGCTGGCAGTCATTTTTTGTGTTTTATTTGGGTTTATAATTCTTCCTTTTACATACAAATGTTCAGGTCATGCCATTGATAGAGTGGTATGGTAGTATGAGAAAAGTTATATGACCTTTTGTTTTATGAAGCGTTACAGTGATAAGCAAGTCTTAGGCATATTTCCCCATACAAAATGATTTCTAATTCACTATTTGCTCACTAACATTACTTTGTTTTTTGTTTTTTTTTTTTTGTTTGTTTCCCAGTAAAAGAGAGTGAAGAAAAGGAAGTTCTTCTAAAAACTAATCTGTCAGGTCGTCAGAGCCCAAGTTTCAAACTCTCCTTTTCCAGTGGTACAAAATCCAACCTTACCAGCCAGTCATCTGCAAGTAACTTGCCCGGATCCCCAGGGTCTCCTGGATCCCCAGGGTCTCCTGGCTCTCCGGGATCTGTCTCCAAAAGCACATCTCAGATGGCAGCTATTACAACGAAGGTAATTTTGAACAGGCACAAAGCCACACAAGGTGACTTTATTGTTGCAGATGGGCATTTAGGACAATTAGGAGAAGAACTTCTGCTTTCATAGTGAGTGAGTGTATTTCTGAGATGTCAGGTTTGTATCTCAGTTTTCAGATATCTAATTAAGTGAAACAGTCCTTGAAGCCATTGTAGTCAAATGCTAGTTAAGTTTCTTAAATTGCAATGTACAGTAATTCGGGGAAGTTTTGAAAATGCCAGCACTTCGTCATGGGCTTAGAGGCGCCTAATCTTAAATTTTGTTGGCTTTTACAGTACAAGGGAGTTTTAATGTTTCTAAATGATTTTTTTTATTTGCCAAATGTTTTAAATTTTGTAACCTTCACAATTCAGTCATAAATTGCGTTAATTATTGAACGTTTAAACTAAGTTTTTGATTAGAGACTTTTGATGTGAGACTTTTGATAAGAGAGTGTTATAAAAGTATACTCATTGAAAATTCAATCGAAAGGATATTCTATACCTGTTTCTGAAGTGCTGTCAGATCTCTCTTTGCTGCTGTCATCTGTGCTGGGTGAAGGAAGTCTTTGTATAGATAGAGCTGCAGTGATACTTAGCAAAACTAGGTAGTTTTCTTATTTTCTTTTAATTTCACCTAGAAATACTCTCTCTTGTAGGTTCATTCGATTTCGATTGGCAAAGCTCCGTTTTGGATTTATTCATTTAGTTTCTTTTTTTTTCCTCCTTCGAAACAATGATATTTTTACTCATGCTGAAGGATTTTTCCATTTTCATTTTTTTCAAAACTTCATATATCAATATTCTTATGATAATACACTGTACAAAGGGTATTTTCCAGTACTTTGGAAAAGCAATATGAAATACATTTTATTAATTATTGTGTCTGTCTTTCCTTGTAGGGAGGCCTTGTGGGGCTCGTAGATTATCCTGATGATGATGAAGAGGATGATGAAGATGAAGATAAGGAGGAAACTTTACCATTGTCAAAGAAAGCAAAGCTTGAATCATCATAATGGCAACTGCTGAAGAACATTACTAGTTGGGGGAAGAATATTTTATCCAAAAAACAAAACCACAACAAAGCAGCAATCTTTTGTGAATTACTGTGTGTGACACAGCTCAACATAAACAAATGGATTTCTGCCAATCAAGTGCCAATTCAAAGGAGCAGAAGAAGGGGAAATACTATGTTTAGGGGAAAGACTGAACGCCTTTGAGCTCTCCAGCTTGGACCACATGTTGCCCTTTTCTCAGGGAAGGAAATGGAAAAAGAAAAAGCCAACAGGGCAGGAGTTTTGTTAGTGGAACTCTGGATTGGCTGGTCAGTTGCTACAATCGGAATCTGCTTTCTTGGACCATGTATGAGACTTCTGAAGAAAGGCATTTTTTTGCCGTAATTCTTCACTAGTAAAGAATGCCAGCAGTTTCTTTGTATAAAAGAGACCTGCCTTTGAAATCGTACATTCTGAACATTTTAGTCAAGCTACAAAAGGTTTTAAAAACCTCTATGGGGGAGGGCTGAATATAAAGTTTCCTCTTTTTTTTTTTTTTTAATCTGTTCCCTTTGCCCTTTAAACTGCAGATTATTTTTTAATTTTTTTTTTTTTTTGGAGGTGGGGGATTTGTCTGTCCCTTCTTGATTAAAGATTGAGTGGAATTCTAGATGTGGTCACTTTTGTGTCATAATTTTCTTTGCCCGCCCCCCCCGAGTGTATGCTTAGTTGTTGAGTATATATTTGGGACCATTAAAATTTTTTGATGTAATATAATCTCACTGTTGTGCTGGTACCTGTTTCACCCTGTGTAATTTTGTTTTGCATCACAGTTCCTAAAATGTTTAGGATTTTATGGAAGATGGTATAGTTTTTATTGGAAAAAATAATCTTTCCACGATGTGCATAAAAAGCAATACTATTTTGTGACTAAATGCTTTATATTAAATTTTACAGCAACTGTCATGAGAAACAATTCAGGGAAATAGGATGGAATAAAAAAAAAGATGAAAACTGCAAATATGAAATTAGTATTCCAAAGAAACTTTGAAATTTCGTGATGAGAACAATGATGGTATACTAACTCATCAAAATTCAAGAGGGATGATTTAGGAAAACTAGTATATTGACTCTCTTGACTTACAAAAATAAAAAAGGAATAATTAATGCTGAAGGAAAACGGCATTAGTGGTATTTTTTTAAAACCTTTTGATTCCCTTTGGAATACCAGTTTTTGTGAATCAAAGATGGTCGCAGAATAACTTCTTTACAAGGATGCCATCTTTCAAAATTTATTTCAACACTTCGTTGAGAAACAGCAATTAAACTGTAGGTCTAACTCAATGACTATATTTTTTCCACTTTTTAAAAATTCTAAATCCTATTAGTTACTAGTTGAAACTAAATATTACATGCTGCTTCCTTACTGCTTTTACAGATGACTTTGTTTGGAGGGCACTGCTTCATAAGAATAGAGATATCCTCTGGAATTGCAAGAGCTTCTTGCATCTGTTTTCAAGAATTTTGGACATTCAAACCACCAAAGTTGCAGCAACCAGTAGCTACAGGCAGTAATGCACCACTTAATAGAAGTGAGAACAGAAATAAGATAAGTGAGAACCCAGGACTGTGGTCATAGGTGACCACACACAAACATAATTTTTTTGTGTGTGAAGTTGGTGTTTCGCACTGCAGATTTTATAGTAACTACAGATGTCAAAGCCTTATGATCAAACTTAAACATATATGAATAATTCCATATTTAAATCGGAATAATATTGGGCAAATCAGCCATTTTCTCCTTAAAAAGTTGATGTGAGGTGGCTTTTTAAGGTTAAATTTTTGCAGTGTATTGGGAGTGTCTGTGACAGGGTATTTCCAAGCCAGAAATGTTAAGAGTTGAACAACTGGTAAGGAAAAGACTAGGTGCAGCCTTCTGCTGCAGTGTAAGCTGCCCCCATGCTGTCTGAGTGACTTGCCTGAAACTTGATTTTTGCAACTGTGGTGTCAGAGCAGTAGTCATGATAAGAAAAGCTGTAATTGTACAGGGTTTTTTTTTAATTAGTTTGAGTTTAAATCCTTCCCTTCTGTCAGACTGGAGCATAAAGCCCCAAAATTTTGTTCCTGAAGTTTTCTTCATGACTTTTAATTTATATCACATGCAGCTCTTCTGAACAGTACTTGTTGGAAGAGGTTTTTTTATTACTACTTGACTACACTGTGTGTGTGTGCGTGCGTGCGTGCGTGTTCCTTTAGCTTTCTGGTGCTTCATCTGGTAATTACTAATACTTCAGTCTGTTAGTTCACATACTTCCATAATTAACATTTGTAGGGATCTTTCATTGTTGCTTTTAACAGAGGAAATATCATCCTTAAACCATTGAATTTTGTCTAAATGAAGAAATATTTTCATTTTTTATAAAGCTAAGGTGCACATCTGTTAATGACTCCACCTGTAGTTAGATGGTAAGTTATCTTTCTAACACTTGTGGCCTGACCAGACACATCTACACTTGCATTCAGTTGGGAGTGGTCAAAAAGTAGGTGATTTGGGGGGGGAGTATGGTCTTGCCCAGTGCTTTTCATTTTGACATGCACGACATACTTGAAAAATATTTTTTTGAAAAAATAGTGGGTTCTTGAGAAGTGATTGGTGTATAAAACAGGTATTATTTAACAGGTGTTCAAAAGTAATGTTATCAGTCAATATTCTTAATCTCTTTTCATGATTTTTTTTATTCTTAGTTTTAATACAATTTGCCCACATTCCCAAGAGAACTGTTTATATATTGTATTAAGCAAAACTCAGTCCTATATGGTCAGTGATATTTTAACTTAAATACAGTTGCAGGGCAAACTCCTCAAGTATCTCCCAAGCTATTGGGAGAGCTAATAGGCCAGTAGGTATTTTGGATGAACACAGATGACATGCAGAGGAAGGTAACATGGTATATGTAATAATCATTCAATTAGTATTGTCTGAAATAACAGAAGTAACTAAAATTGGGTTTTTTTTTTTTTTGTGAGATGCCTAGAAAGTGAAGTGTATTTGATATTTTGGAGAAACCTTGTGTGTGTGTGCATGTTCCTTAAAGGATAAAAGGATGGAAAATAACTTTCCTTCAAGTACATACACAATTATATCTACTTGTGAAGCAGTATTGGATCCTGGAGATCTGTTCCAAAGTGCCTGCAGGGGTGGGTTGCCCCTCACCTTCTCTCCTGTGTCATTGGAGATAAACATGGCAGTGGCTCCCCAGTGATCTTGCGGTCCTTCCTTAGCTGTCCAGGGCTGAAGACAAAGCAAACTTGTCCTCTCTACGTTGTTTGTTGTTCCTGTTTGGAAATGTTCTGTCAAGAGTATTGTAAGGTATGCTTACGTTCCATGGATGGAAAGTTGCTTATTGCAAGATACAGTCGGTGCCTGAATCATCCATACGCATCCCTGTATTCCTGCAGTGGCTGAAAGACTTGATGGCAGTTACTGTGATTTTCACTTCCTCGCTTCGAGCCTAGATTTTGTCAGGAATATCAGAGCAAAAGAGTTTTCTGCATTGTAAACTCAAAGGCTTTGCCCTTTCGCTCTGATCCAAATTAGTGATTATATTCCTACCGTGAGGTTTTCCAGCTCCTTCCATTCCTTAGCAGAAACATCTGTGGCTGAAATCACACCACCTACTCGGAGTCTGCTGCCTAAATAAGGAGTGACTTTCTCTGTCTAGTAAGGAGCTTTGCTCAATCTGTTGAAATTTCCCTAGAAATTTGTGAATGATATCATGCAAATACATATACAAATACAAACACATACAAATGGCTTATAGTGTATTCAGCATCCCTAAACTCATTTCTTTTGGAAAACAAAAATACTGAGTATCGTCACTGAAGTGGCCATCCCTGCCATTTATGGGCAGTCTAGATGGCTTTAGATGTGAGGACAAATATGCTTCCTAACTGGGGAGGATGTCGACCTTCCCTGTCTTTGAACCAGTCCCTACCAGGTTCTGGGTGTGCATTTCAGGGGGAAGTGGGACCAGGGCTCCCAGCTACTGCTCTAGTATTTTTTCAGGATCAAGCATCAGGATAATGGATGCTTCGACAAATCGAAATGTGTATTCCCACCTCTGTACCTGTTTGTTCATCGGCTTCTGACAACCTCAAACATTTTCTCCGTAGCAGTGCTTTTCCTTTTCCCTAACCAACTCAGACAAGGAGTATAAGCATGTTTTATTCTAACCAACACTGATACTCAGACTACTGCAAACAGGAGAGTGCCACATAAACTGAAGCACTGATGTGCTGTCCATATGATCCAAGCCTCCTCTTGGCCACTGTATCCTGTTCCTTTGCTGGAATCGTTCCCAAAATGGTTTGGAAGGAAACTGCTATTTGCTAACTACAAAATGATAGCTATTATTTGTTTTGTAACAAGTTTTCTGTAGTAACAAAGAGGATTCTATTTCTAGCCCTGGGAGAATTATGAACTTAACTCAGCTTTTGAGCTCATGATAGCAACACTACCATGAGGAGAGAGACTCCTCCACTTGGGATGCTGTGATTCATGTTTCTTGACCTTCCAGACATTATTTTCACACTGTCATTAAGTGTCTGCTCAAAATGCCTCCAGTTCACAGTTGAAGGGGATGCTTGCCTTGGGCTTTCAATGGCATGCTATTTCTCTGAGATTTCAGCAGTGACTACTAAGTGTAATAGAAATGATGGTTGTCCTTTAGCTCAGTTTGAACAAACTAGTTCCTGTTGATTACTTAATTGGGCAGCTGTTCAGATGAACTCTGGTTGCTGCTGAGCTCACACTGCCTTGGTGGTTCTGGAATTCTGAAAGTTCTCTGTGACTCCACAGACTGAACTTTACTAGTGTAACCCGGGATTTTCCCTGCCCACACACATATCCTGCATATCCTGTAGGATTGCCTCGAAATGAGTTCTTGGAAGCCATCCTACCATTACTGCTGCCTTGGGGATTTGTGGCCACCCGTATCAATATGATACTGGTTAGTAAAGTTCATGGCTTGCAGACATGGTTGTGGTGTGTGTTCCTGGGGAGATGCCACCTAGGTTTGGTTCTGCACAGTGATGATGGGACCTACCCATGGTCAGTCACAGAGGTCTTCTGCTTCAGTTTCTCTCCTCTGTCCAGGCCTATCATATCAAATGCTTCTCTTAAGATTAGTTTCCTGAATGACCTTCACATACAAAGTACCTGGTCTCCCAAGGAAGCATCACTTTACACTAAGGTAAGATATTCAAAGTAATATGAAGTATTTCTAGAAGTTCTTTTTTGCAGTATACATAAGATGGCTCTTTTCAGGCAATAGTGCCCATCACCAAAAATGACATCTATGTCAGGAGGGTGACAGTGTCTGAAAACTGGTATTTCTGACAATGAGTTCCTTCTAAAATACAGCTTTGTGTGTGATATACCTACTCGATAAACAACATCAACCTTCTTGTAGGCTCATGTCCTACCTGTATCAGTTCACTTGGATTTAAGTGTCAGCTACGTCCATGCTTTTAACATACCAAGGATGAAGCTGTTCAGATCTATTTTAGAAGTTGTAATGATTGATTGCAGATACCTTGTCTAATCTGCTTTTTAGATACTTCAGCTACCACAGCATCAAGGAACTATGAGGAAATGGAGCGATACTGACTGCTAACCTGCCTGCCAGACTTGCATTTGGCTTGGAGGATGAGAGCCCAGGAATGGCCTTTGAACAGCAGTCTCACCAAACTGGAGTGCACCCATGCTCTACAGTGAGTTTTAGAGTGACTACAAGATCTCTGAAATACAGGTGATGTGATGTAGGTAATGGTTCTTCCATACACCCGAGATTGAAAAATCATCTCATTTCTAAAGGGTGTTTGTCAGACATATAATTTAAAGTCAGCTTCTGTTCACACTGACTTTTAAATTAAAAATAATAAAATTTACACCTCAACAAGGATCAAAGCCACTGTGATTCAGCATATTAAATCAGTGCAAATGATAGATAACCCACTGTTTATCATATTTTTGTAAAAGACCTATGCGTAACTCTTTCTTCGGTGTTAGACAAGCTCAGTCTTGTGACTTCTCTTAGAACATTTCATCCTTCAAATCTTTGATTTCCTAAGTTTCTCAAATTCTTAAATCTTGCTTCCCATGTCTCCCTGGCTCTTTCACACAGTATTTAATTCAAGGTGAGCAGCTAGTGCAGACATAAAATATCCCCACATTGTTCATTGCTTGTTAGATACAAAGATAGTGGTCCTAGCCCTACAATTGGGCACCTACCTACCTGGGCTTGTTAATGTCTCTTTCTTGTAATTTATTCCTTGTACAGGAATTCACACTTTGGTTCAAGTCTAGCCAGCTACTTTCCAAAGCTGCTTATAAAACCTTTCTCAACAGTTTGCCTGTCATTTTTACCCAGATCACAGAAATGCCATCAATACAGATACCTTCATCAATAACTGACATATCAAAACAGCAATCTAAAGTGTAATTATTTCCTTAAAGCATTTGAGCTTCAAAACTGTGTTCTAGTTTTGTAAGGACATATTCTGAGAATTACTGATATGACACCCATCAGTGCTTTGACGAGGGCCATGGCTTTTGAATAACACCCCCAAGCCATTAATCTGATCCTCACCTCTTCAGTAATCACCTTCTCAATGTATCTCAAATATTATGCATTTAAAACCTGTTGTCCTGCTTTGCTACTGCCACAGATGTCACCTTTCACAGTTTGCTGGATGTTTGGTTCACACCCCCCAGCACACTGGCTCAGCTCAGCAGTCCAACCAATTTCCTATCACCGTTTTGGCTCCTCTGCTCCTCTGAAAATTCAAGCCAGGAAGGAGAGGCCCTCACTCCTATTTTTGCCTTGTGTGTGAGTACTGCTCTGTTGCTTTCAAGGACTTGCGAAGGGGTAGAAATTACTATTCTTCTTCTCCCCAGTTATCTTTTGCTTGGTACTATTTTTACATAGTTGCCTTTTATATTTGTGTCTATTTTCTATGGCCTAGGATGTATATGAGAGGTTTTTCCCAAAGTCTTTCTTCTGGTATTTTTGATTCTGTATTATGTTAATCCTGTAGGAAGTCTATGCAGCTTACCTAAGTTTCAGCGCTGAACGAAGAGGAGACTTCGCTTGACATCCTGTACCGAAGGTTAATGCTTAGCTTTCTGGGAGCCTTTCTGAATGTTTTTCTTCCAGATACCGATCACAGTCACACTCCTTTTCAGAGACTCAGTTAACCCCTCGCTCTGATGAAGACTGTTCTAAGGCACAGAGACAACTATATCTACATTTTTATGTTTCTCTGCTTCTTCTTACTCAATTTTCTCTTATGTCTTCTTTGCCAAAAAAAATGAAAAATACTGAAAATAGCATTTCAGAATCAGATGTTGAAAGGAGCAAAACTCTCTTCTGAACAGCCTCTTTTTTTTCCCTGGCACTCAGTGCTTACAGCTACAGGGCCCACTGAAAGTAAACCTGCCTCGTAGCTGAGGGGTGGCTTGATAAACAGCAGAGTCAGAGTTACAAAGAAGCGACTTAATGACAGTCCCAAGCAAAGGAAGAGGAAAGCCCTTTTCTGATCCCCATGAGTTTAACTCCGGTCTTGCAGCCTCGTAAGCACCCTGACTCCCACCTCGGGGCAGCTCACGCTCCAGAGGCTCCTGAGCGTGGAGCTCGGCTGGTTGCCAGGGCCCGGGTGCGCGAGGGGGACCCGGCCGTGCCCGCAAGAGCGCTCGGGAGCGCGGCCTCCCGGGGCTCCATCTGCGGGCTGCGCTGCTGCGAGCGCGCGGCTCTGGGGCCGTGCGGAGCGCTCCAGAAACACACCTGCCAATAACAGAGGTGTTTGTAGTCAGGGTGGGTTGGTTGGTTTGTTTTCTTACAGACGCTTTAAAGTTTTGCTCTGGTGCTTCTCACTCCTATGATAATTTCATTTTTAATTAAAAGCTGACTGTGCAAATGGCAAGAGATGAATAGTAGTTGTCACAAATCACTTAAAAAACAAATAATACAAATGTACAGAATATTTTCCTTCTTTACTGTAAGTAGTAGTTCACAGATTCAGTTGCACATATCTGGATCTGAATTTTCTCTAATATATTAAAAGGCATTGTCTTTATTTCTTTTCTGAAAGCAGCAGCTCCATCTACCAGAGATAACCTCTTGGCTGTACATAGTACCTAAGTTAAGTATTAAAAGTTTTTCAGTGAAACATAAGGCAAGTAAAAAAGTGTTTATACTATAAATGCAGAATCACAGGATGCAGTAAACATGAACAAAAGCAGTTACAGGCACAGGTGGAGATGACAGATATAACATAGAATTACTGAGGGAAGAAAACATGTTGGGTTTTGGAGTCTAATAACGATGGGATGTTTTATTCCCAAGGCAGTTCATTGAACTTTCCAGTTTTCCGGGGCTGTGCTTGGTCTTGTGCCTCCTGAGGGCAGTGGGGCCTTTTACCGGGACTCCAAGAGGAGCTGAATCCAGTTGCCACTCAGCACCCGTAGGATAGCAGCTCTAGGGAGCAGTTAGAGTTGGGAACTTGAAAAAGGCTCAGGATTTCCGAGTGTGTCTCTGACAGCCCTTTAGCTCTTTACTTTCCAGCTGAGAACTGTAAAGTCTTGTGGCCATTCAGTTCTCCCTTGCCATGTGTTCAACATTTCATGTATCATATATATATATAGCAGTACTGTTTTTTAAGGCAAGGTAAAGAAAGCGAGGAAAACGTTTTCCAGCGTAACCCTCATTTTAGTATCACACTTCAGAATGCAAATAATTTTCAAAATATGTTCCCTTTGCTTTACCAGTGTTTCTCCTGCTGCTGGGTTAAGAGAACGTGGCAGGTCCTTGACAACGCAGTTTGCGCTGCCTGTGTTTTCCAGGAGATGGAGCCCATCTCCTAATCACGGAGGCAGGAAAAAGGGTGAAAACCTGACCCCATTTAACTTGAGTTTAGTTATTAACCAAGCTTGAATTTCATCTACGTTTAAGCTTAGTTATTGACCAAGGAAGCTTGAATTTCATCTACAGAGTATGCTACTGCAAAGAGGCCAAATATTTTCTTTAATATATGTGATACCCCTAAATAAAATGTGAGCTGGCAGAATTTTGCACCTAAGTGCAATGCAACATTTGTTTTCAGGTTGGCCAGAAAGAAAGAAAGAAGGTAAGTCTGACCTGAATGGGTAAGAAGTTTGTTTTATAATTCTGAACTACAATGCATCCTCCTTTTCAGTTCTCTCACAAGCGATAACACCAAAAGCTGACTATTCAAATATTGCTTTATTTCAGGAGACATATTGTAGCAACATACTCCTACAGAGGAGCTACATTCAATTTGGGGGAGCTAGGAAAAATACTATTGCATTTGTCTTGTAGCATATTGTTTTCTCTAAAGAGCAGCATATTTGTAAGATATTATTAAGGTTTCTTTTGTCTTTATTCATTAACCCCTAGATGTGGGTAGCTCACCACACATTCATCTTCTCTTTAAAATTTTATTTAATGAGCACATTTGTCCACAAAACAAGCGATTGCAAGGTTTCAGTACATGATGGTAGTCCATGTTGCTGAAGGGTTGGTAAATTATTAACTGTCGTTAATTTTCTCTCCATTCCTGAGCAGGAGTTGTTATGGCGCGGGAAATAACGTGATCCTCCCTCCAACTACAGCAGCTTCTGTCTCCTCGGGTTCGGCAACGCCCCAACTCCAAGCATTCACACAGTGAAGTGCAGTTTATCTCCTCCTAGCCTGCTGGCACATTACTCTCCAGCAGCCCAGGGAAACAGCTGCACTGGGTCGCAGACAAGCGGCAGGTCCATCTAGCAACCCAGAGTTACAGCAAGGAGCAACATTAAGCACCCTCGCAGCCTTGTGACCAGGCTCACTGCGTAATCTAGGACTATTTCTGCGTAATAACGAAATGATCCAAACACAAACTGAAGCTTGGGCTGCTCTTGGTTTTTAATAAGAACATAGATATTTGCCTGCATACATGTTTTCCCTTGGGGGCTGATGGAATGAAGGAGACCCTGAGCAAGGGTCGTGCAAACACCCACCTCGTTGCCCTAGCCTTGAAATGGCTGGTGAGGGAAGCTGATCCATTCCAGGTCGTCTCGGCACTCTAACGTGGGGAGCATTTTCCTTTCTCCTCTTCTCCTAGAAGAGTCTGTCAGGGGCAAATATGAGGTCTAATCTCCCTGCTAAGGTATCGGGGAGACTATCGCTACCAGAGCATGGGGTCCCGGAGAGAAGCTGTCTGGAATACGGCTCCTCATGAAGTTTATCATTAAACCTGGGTTCAGGGGGACAAATGGCCACAGTAGTTAACAAAAGTAACTATAACTTAGTAATAAATGGCTTGCAAACTCTTATAACAGCCAAAAAAGAGATATCCTTCTCTCTCAACCAATGTAAGCTGACATACACATGTACTCATATACATATACACCCCTCCCTCTTCAAAAATGTGTGGAAGATTAAGTGCTAAATAATAAAATATAATTTCAGATATAGTTGGCCTGAACTTATCCAAAAATGCATTTTGTGAGCCTGGTGTGACTGAATGAATATAGCTGAAATTAATTAAGAAGTGGCTGATGGAAAGACTGATAGACACCTGAGTTAAGACATGTAGGCATGAAAAACAGGGCAAACCACAAAACACAAACTAGGCACACACAACCTACATAAGTGACACTGCACAGGTTCAGCCTCATCACAAAATTATGGGGCATGAGCATCTGCGAGCGGGTGCAGGCATCACCCAGACACAGCAAGAGTCCAGTAAAAATCACAGAGCAAATCAGCATCCCTGGAATATTTTTCATTTTATCAAAAGGTTGAATGAATTCTGCCCAAAGGAAAACACGTCACGTTCTTCATGGCACGACTGTTTTAACTGTGGCCATGTGCAGGCATAGCCCCAAGAGAAGTGCGCTTGGTGCCCTTCGTTTAAAAAGCACACGTATCTTTTAAAATGTTTAAAAAGTTTAAGAACTCCGCACATCTTTGCGCTCCCTTTTTCCTCTTGGCATTTCCACGCCGTAGCAGCTGTTCCCTCCGCCCGCTCTGGAGCGCTGCCCATGGAGCGCGTGGCGGGGAATCCCGTGCCCGCCACAGGGCCCTTCCCGCCGCCGCGGCCCGCGCTGCGCGCCCAGACCCCCGCGCCCTCTGGAACCTTCCGCCGCGGGCAG
>JAWLRI010000448.1:7632745-7644853 GCA_034781795.1 Crypturellus tataupa
TATATATCTTCCTCTCGTCATTTAAGGCAGCCGCTGCCAAGCAGTTGAAGCTTTTTCTTCCTGGCTCTATTGCTAGGTCAGTGCCTGACAGTGATATGACAGCTTGCTGCATGCAGGAGCTCATTTGTGTGTAAAGAGGAGTTTTAAGTTGCCCTTTCTGTTCAGTCAGCTTCTTTTTATTGCAAGTGCCTTCTCTCTTAGCTTCCCAGTTCATCAGCATGACTTTGCCTACAAAGGCTAAGATCTGTCTTGTTGCAGGACTGAAGCTTGTCGCCGTCTGTGTGGAGGGTACTCCAGGAAAAATGATCTCAAGTTCAAGCCCAGGTGCCCTTTACCCTTCTTTGCTGTGTTTGGTAGAGCCACATCATCAAAATGAATCTGTATGTGTGGCTTCCACGTTGTGGCATCTGTGCATCAGTAAGACAGAACTGTTAAAGGAAAAGCAGACATCAGAAACTTTACATACCTGTTACCATCTATACTCTAAAAACATATTGCAATTACCCCCTTTTTTTTTCAGGATGTGTATTAGGATGTGATAAGCAGTGTACAAAATCTATTGCTGCTCTAAAGGTCATGTAAAGTCTTGCTGACTTATGTCAGGGGAGTTTTGATCATTTGTGCTTCTATTTACTTGAACCTCTGCTGCATGGGAAGCATGTTATCTCATGTTATCTTCTGCCCACTTCTCCCTCTGTCTCTGGGGAATACCTACATATGCTATCATATTTCTGTACATAGTATTGCTTTCATTAGATGATTTGGGATGATCCTGCATTAGAAAAAAAAAAAAAAAAGCTGACATACTTCTGTAGAAATTACCAGATATATTTTTAAATGAAGTACTGAATCTTTTCCTGATTTATTTCCTTGTCAACACCCAAATTCAGCATTTGGCCCTGAAATAGCTGTGAATGGCTAAATTAACAGACATAGCAGAGCTCTGGGAGGCAGGTGTTTGGATTGCGTAGGAGTCTGTTGATAAGAGTTTATTATAGAGGAAATGCATGACTTTGATCTATGGTACTAGCAGATAAAGATTTTCAGACTACTACTTTTGCAACATGTTATAGTGCATATGTGGAATCTGAATGTACGTGTTTGTATTAATCATTTTCAGCTTTTTGCTATTGACTTCCAACTAGTCCCTACCTAGGAAATAAAGTTTCTTTGAGTACAATTTTGGTTTGCTTTATTTCATTTTAAAGAAAGTATTAGTTGCCTTCACGCTCCCTAATCTTTGCACTTTATTTTTAATGGGAGTATGTGCACGAATTCTTTGTAGAGTAAAAGCTGTTCTTCATTACATACTGGGCATATGAGAGTTGTGTGACTACATGGTATAGGTGTGATAAAAGTGCAGTCTTCCTTTCCCTTCACCACTTAAGCACAGAGTGTATCTGTCTTTTGCTCTTTGAATAATGGACAATAATAAATGATAAACTCTCCTTAAAGCCAGTATATGGTAATCTTTCCTAGGCTTCCGTTTATTCAAATAAGATAAAATCTTTGCTATTAGACTGCCTTGGTCTAGTGCACGCAAACTAAATATGCTTCTTCGTTCAAGGAAGTGAGGGAAGCTGCTAAGTTCTACTGTGTGGGTTAACCTGAAATAGTTGTCTGGTGGTACACAGGAAAGATTTTTCAAGTTGTACATAGATATAAGGGTAATGTGCTTTTTGGATTTTGAATTAATGTGCAGTATGTGTAACTATGTCAGTGCATTTAATACACAAATGGTTAAAGTCTTCCTAATCGTGCATTGTCAAGATATTAACTCCTACTATCAACGGAACCCCAAAAAATTATTTTCTTTTTTTTTCTTTTTTTTTTTTTTTTAATAGAGATCCTCGGCCAACCAACCAACGTGTTAACAGGCATGTAAATAATGACGCTTATCTTCGAGTTCAAAACTTGACCATCTTGGTCAGAAGCATTAAGACTTATTATCAGGTGAGATTTCTACTTTCTAGTAATTGGTTTATGGTGATTGTTACATTGTTCAAGCTAATGCAGAAGCTGGTGACTTGTTAAAGAAACTTGCCACAGGAAATGGAAAGGCAATTGTGTCTGTATGAAAGCACTTTCAGCTATGCTTTCTTTATGAAACAGTTCAGCTATCTTTTCTATCTCTCATGGCCAGAGGCTGCTTTTTCCCTTTTAAGAAAAGAGGAGGAAATTGTGTTTGAAGGCAGTGATAGCAGATGAAGATTTGTGTAGCAAAAAGACTGTGCATCCCAACCCCTCAATGGTTACTGAAATTAGAATAGTCTTTTGGACATATAGAATTGTTTAAAACGAGTAACCCTCCCTCGAAGGGGCTGCCTGCAGAAAATTATAAAGAAATGTTTTTAGTATTATCAAACGAACCACAAACCAAAATAGTATTAAGAAAAAATGAATTTGTACATATCTTCAAGACACTTCTTTCTGGTGTTACAGTTGTTTTAATCATCTTCATTTATAACAGTCAAGTGCAGTAGTGGCTTGGGAGCCTGGCAAATAGTGCTCTTTAGTAATGTTCTTGAACTGACCCTGCCCTGTGTCTCGGGGTTGTAATAGCTCCCATGAAATAACTGTGGTGACAGTTGAACGTTTTGGTAGGCTTGCATGCATGTTGGGTTCTGCTGAAAAGCCATGGGGAGTGACTCAGTTACTTAAATAAAATTTCTGCATAAACACCTTAGTGTATGTTTGTACCCCTCATTGAAAGGGATAGTTGTTCTTTTGTTTCCTTTTACACAACTTTTGCCAAATTTAAATGCTGTGCAGTATTAACTTCAAACACTTGTCTGAAATGATTCTGTATGTATGTCTGTCAAATGTGGTCAAGAAGATTAAGGGGTGGTAGTTGATGTAAATGGTTTGTGCTCATCCTGGGCACCTTATCTCCTACATACGTAGAAGAAATTGTGTATTGTTCTGCCTTCAAAATACAGTGGAGATTTAAGCATGCATAAGAGGTGCAACTGCAGTGGTGTCTCGATGTCATTTGTTGTCTTAGGACTGCATACAGCTAGTGTTACTCCTACTGTTGCTTCTGTTTCTGGATTTGCTCAGGGAAGTCTGAAAGATAGATTTCTGAAAGTCACATGGACTTGATGACTACAGGTTGTAGCTGTCAGCCATAGCTTAGCTTTGAGAGGATGTGCAAGAGTTTATCTAAACACAGCTGACCCTCAGGTGTTGAGCATGGGAGCTGCTGATAGAATTTCTGAGAAGCAGCTTAATTTGATCATAATTGAGTTTGAGTTTTCTGTTACCTGTTGAACAGCATAAATGAGAAGTCTGCAAGGAAGATGGCCTGTGGGAGGACAGGACATGAACCTTAGTTATTTCCTATCCTTCCTGCAAGACACTAGTACTTCAGGTGTTAAAAGCATTTTTTTTTTTTTTTCATAAGACATCTTTGTCTTGGAGATTATTACATAACCTCTTTTAACAACATATGAAGAGAGATAAGATTTGGGGGTGGGAAGAGCAGGAAAAAAGGGGTTTAGAATCATAACTCTTGTTCAGTCTCTTGTTGACCTAACTGTTGGGTTTTGTAACCAATCTAACAAAGCAAGGCGTAACTGAAATACATTGAGCCTGTTTTCATTAGAAAATAATAGTTGAGACTTGCAGTAGTTCTTGTTCTTGCTGCAGTCCCAAAACTGAGTCTTGTTATAACTGTAACTGTGTGCTTACGTGTTTGTACTGAATCTGGCTATATGCACTGTACATAAGTGGAACAGTTATGGGAATTGGTCGTTCTTTTATTTTGGTCCTGAAAATGTGCGGTGTGACTCAACTGAAAGTCATGAGGATGTATGAAGAATTTGTTTATTCTTGTCGCAGCCCTGTGTTCATGGCAAATTCAAGATCTTAATATTAATCTCCACTTCAATATGAAGCTGTGCAATGTCTAACTCGGCAGTCTGGGAGGAGTACAGCATGTCATCTCTACTGTAACTGAGTTCTGCACTTCTTTGCTTAGTATAATGACATATCTGTATGTCTCTTAAATTACAAAAAAAATCTCTATCAACATCTAAGGTATGAGGTATGTAGTTCTAACTTCTAAAATAAACTTATCCATAATATGAATGTTTTGGAATATATTAAAGACTAATTCTCTTCTGAATTTAAAACATTGTGGATAATTTTTTAAATGACTTGAAGCTGTAGGCGTGTGTATATAATATTAATACTTTAGCTTAGCTTGAAATCAGGGTAGTGCCTTCCTGACAGAAAACACCTGATCAGATAAGTTGCAAACTGGAAGTGGGAGGGAAAATTCCTGACAAACAATAACAATATTAATTTGCAGCTTCCTCAAGAGAAATGAAATTTTCAGAAACAAAGTGTTGACCTTGAAATTTGCTTTCTCTTTCACTGCATGTATCCAAGTCAAGTTCATGACTTAGTCTGGTGGGCTGGGTTTCCTAGATCGAGAGATGCTTCCTCATGCCTTATTGAGGGATGCTGATAGACATTATGAAAACTTTTGCCTGTCTGAACTCGGAAGGAACTATTAAACTAAGCCTGTGACTTGAGTTCATGCTACTGTAATCTCCATGTCTGCGGAATGTGACCTCAGTGGCTACAAAAGTTAAATCTGATATTCAGACATTTCAGATAATAAATTGTATAGCATATCTGTATAGCATTATCTCTTTCTTAAAAAAAAATTATTCTTAATACAGACTATTTTACTTAAAACAGGTATAGACCTGATCCAGAGGCACGAGTATAAGTACTTTCCATAACTTTGGTAACTTCTGATCTGTCAGACTTCAGTGTCTGCAATGAGTATGACTAAACATAGCTGTATGTTGGTGGATTTTTGACTTTGGGGGTTAGGCCATAACGTTCACTTCCTGTCATTGATTCAGGAGGTGGAATTTGATAAGGGTGAATTTAGTGACGAAGCTTTTTTCCAGCTTTAATTGCTTGTATTTTTAGAATTTTGCTGGCTATTTGTTTTATTAATATTCAAAGGGCTAAGTTCCTGCAAATCTTAAAATTACAAAAATGTTCTTGCTCGTGGCTGCTAAAAGACCCGGTGTAAAAGACCCCTTTTTTAAAATAGGGGACAAAAATAATTACTGCAGGATCTCTTTTTATTATTATTACTTTTAATGAGGTATATAAAAATGGTTAGTCACACAGCAGTAACATCTTGAATTTCCTGTTGTTTGAGCAACCACACCTTTGCAGGTCTCTGGGGGGAGAGAGGGATAGAGAGAACTTGTGGTTGAGGCTTGAGAGGCTCCTCTTGAAACCAGGTGAATGTATTATTTTTGCCGCGGGAATTCTTGAACATTAAGGAGAATCTGTTAATTGCATTTAATAACTGTTACAGTACTGGTTAGCTGTAGAAATGCCTGGTCGTAAGAAAAAATTTAGTTGGTACCACTTATTTGTGAAGTACTGAGTGAGGCAGAATGTGTTGATTGCTCATTGCCTAAGTTCATGTTTTTTCTTGCTCTGAGTTTGCACACTTAAGTTAGTTCAGGAAGATTTGGCTGTGGTCTGTAGTGACTCTGAGAAAGGCTGTTAAAGGGATCTATAGAGAAGTGAATGGATCAGAGGAAGGGAACTCGTTCACTTCCCTCTGGGCAGATGTTGTGCATCCTAGTCAAAGGATGATGTCTTTGCCAAGACACACACAGCCTATTTGGAGCTGACTGATCTCAAAGGTACTGCCTACCTGTTGATAATGTAGTTGGGAATATTGGTCCTTATGCTGTTCACTCAAGTGGTGACAGAGCAAATTTACCTTGCTACCCTGAATTCTGCTTTCACTTAAAATGATCCTGGTGTGTTCTTCACTAGTGACTGGCACTTCCCTAATTAACTCAGCTTGGACACTGTTGAAGTCTGAGTGTTGGTGGCAAGGCCAAGTGATGTTCAGTATCACTGAAATAAAAATGATTGATCCTGGTCCACAGGGAGCTGCTCTGACCTTTATTGCCCAGGGCCTTTCTTTTTCAAATATGGTGCTGATTAATCCCAGCTTTGGCAACTCTCTATGGTGATGTCCCAGTGGCCCTGTTTCTGGCAAAACATGTGGAAAAGTTGCTTCTGTTTCTCCTGGGAATGGAAGGAGAAAGCCAGAAAATCTGGAATGTTGGCCTATCTACTTGTCATGCTGTAGAATATGTTTAAATCCTTTAGGTGCTTTTGAAATGTCTGTATTGATCTCCCCAGTGCCTGTTTTTTTGTTCAACTTCAGCTGTGAAGAGTTTAGAAGAGATTTAAGGCTATTTGGCAGGGGAAGCTTGGAGTGGCTTTGTGCTTCATCTGTTCCTGTCATTACTTGGTTTGATCTTTTTAAGGAGCTTTTTTTTTTTAAAAAAAAAAAATAAATAACAACAAAAAACTTACATTAATGAAAAGCTAAATTAAGATGTGAATCCATATTGATGTCAGCTAGATTATTAATATTCAACAATATCAGTAATCACTCAAACTGCCTATCTCTCATTCTAGCAAAAAAATTGCTGCTATCTGCATAAAACCTTGGGAGTGGTGGAGAAGAGGAGAAAACAAATGTTATCACCAGTTGTGGCCCAAGTACACATTCAGGGGATAGACATCTGGAGCATGCGGATGAGAAATGCTTCTGAAAGTGTGGTCATGGCTGTGTTTTTGTTGCCTGTAGTTCCCATAACTGTGGCCACTAAATACTTAACAGATGGCTTCATGTTTATAAATATGTTGGAAATATTTCTTCATTTGAAAAATAAATGCTAATGAGAGATGATTCTAAAACCAGTTATGGCTGTGTGGCTTGTGCAGCCTTGGTGAGAAACTTGAAACCCTTAGCATTTCCATTAAATTGGGATGCAGGGATATGGATGTAGAAGCATTCACTGAAAGGGCAGAAAGAAGCATTTGGGAGACATCACTGCTAATTCTACTACCTCTCCCTAAAATCACTTAGCAGGGTTTGGAGATAAAAATAAGGCACCTCATTCTCCTTTAAAATATGTTTCAGTAGATCTGTGTCTTTACACTTTTTTATGTTTGTTTTATACAAATATAAAACAATCAAGAGGGTTTTTTTTTTTTTTTTAACTAGTTTCTTAAATAACATTGCACAGGAGCTGACTGTATTTTAGTTTCAGTGCAATGAGCTGGCTGTTGTGATGAAGTGCTGGGGCTCCAGAACTGCTGTGATTTCAACCTGAAAAGGAGGAACAGTTTTGTCTGCAGCCTGGGCTGGAAACTGATCTTTCCAGTTGCTCAGACAGGGATTGAAGTCTCTGTAGCTGAGGTCCTGGAGTATCAGTAGCTTCCAGATCAATAAACACTCCTGCTCCTGTAGCTGAAAGAGTCAGACTTAAAGTACTTGAATAGATTGCAAGCAGGAATTCAAACTGCAATCTCCAGATTTGGGCACAAGTTATGAACTGGCAGCTGTATTCAAGCTATAAATAAAGTTCTGAAAGTAGCAATGTTCTCTTCTGCAAGTTGAAATCTTTCCCTACTAGGCAGGATAATTCTAGTGTACTAGCAAGCCAACCTTTAGCAGAGAAAACACCAAAATTGAAGAAATAGGCATAAACATGGTCTGAGGTTGAAAGGCATCTCTCTGTTTTAAGAACCAGAAATCTTGCCTACAATGCTCTACTGAATTAGGTAATAGATACAATATTTCATTGGGTTTCTTTCTCTTTCTGCTGGTGTTGTCTATTTGGTTTGTTAAACTACAGCATGCCGGATTGACGGTTTTCCTTTGATTCCTGTTCCCTACATATCCTAATTTAGGGAACTTGAGTAAGGGTGAACCTTTCCTCCTCCTGAGCTTTAAATTCTATAGGTTGTTAATCCAGAACGTGTACTTTTTCAAGAACAAGGTGTCAGATTTTTAATAGGAAATCTCTCAATTCAATTATTTTGCTAGTTTCATGTGCTTCTGAGTGTTTTCTCTTTGCTGTGCATTTGAGTGGACTCTATGCTCATAGTCACTTGTTTCAGCAGTTGAAGTTCTCCCATTGCACCTACCAGAAGTAGCATACAGGTTTCTGTGGCCTTGTGTTGCAGCTGCATTTTGAAACAACAGTGAGCAACAGCTGCTGATTTCTGTATCCAGATGCACTTTTTTTTTTTTTTTTTTTTTTTTTTTTTACACCACTGTATGATAGATTTAGTACCAAGACCATATTGCAGAGGTGTGATGTGTTTCAGAAAGGTGGGGCTAGGATTCAGGAGATGGTACTGTTCTGCCGTTGACTTACTGCATGTTCTATAGTATGACCTTATTAATTATATTTATATTGCTATTCTTCACCGAAGTTTAAGTAGTGTGAACTTGCTAAAGGTACAGCCCATCTTTTTTACAGATTTATGCAGTACGTAGCTAAACAAGGCTTGATTATAAAGCATTTTAGTTAAATTTTCTGTAGCATAATCATGAACAGGAGAATTGCATGTAAGACCAGTATGCTGAGGACGCTCAGATACTGTGGTAGTAAGTGTTGAATAAGTTAATTGCTATCTTGGCACAGACCTTCTATGAGATACTGATTTAGTTCTTCTACTGAAAATAGCGGTCCCACTGTATGTTCTGTTATCAAGCATTTCAGTAAGAAAGAGGCTGAGCTTTGTCATTACCAGAGACACAGGCTGTTGCTTTTTGGTGAGAAATGTCTGGTTTATTTCCAGAGAAAGTAGACTGAATAAACCATTCTTCCCTGAGTCATGGTGAGTTTCTGTGGAGGCTCACTTGAAAAGTTGCCAGGGTGGTGAGAACTGCCATTTCAGGTGGTTACAAACATGCCGTCAAGCACATCACTGAGGTTACTGGCAGTGATTCTAGGATACATTTTAGCTGATGTATTGAATTATGTTTGCAAGTTTAATGGCGGACGGAGCTTCAAGAGTCATAGTGCTCTCCCCTGAGGCTCAGTGTGCATTTTAATACCGTATGAAATGATCTCAAACAGATGGGAAATAAGACTCTGTCTTTTAAACTTCTTAATGGCCATAGCCTGTAATGGAGCTGGAATATGGGAGAGGATAGAATAGACTGGCAGTTGTGGGTCTGTGTTGTCCTGCCCCTTTTTGTCCCCTCTGCCTTAATAAGTAATAAGCTTAAATAGTTCTCATACCACTTGTAGCTTATAATAGCTTTGAGATTCTCTTTTGTTAAGAGGTAGTAGTATATGTAAGTTATAGAACCATAAGCAATAAAACAATCTTTAATATATTCCATTTAATTTACTGCTCTTCATGAAAAATTCTTTAAAAAGAGGGAAAGATGAATTCTATAAACAAATCTTCCAACTGCATAGCCCTTCCTTAAAGAATTTCTGTTTTTAATGTTAGATGAAAAATGAAGATGACTTATTTTCTTACTTTCTTTGCATGTTCCCCCGTGTAGGAGGGGCAGGGGAAAAAAACCCAACACTTAATCCAGGATAGCTTTTTCTTTTTTTTTTTGAGAATATTGGCATACTGCCTCCTTTCCAAATTCTCTGTATCTCTGCCTCTCATTTAAGGCTTGGTGTAATGGCTTGTTTCTACTAGTCCCAGTGACAGGTGTGACAGAGCTATGCACTGTGTGAGCAAAGGTGTCTCTTAGCATCTAATGCAGCAGGCCTTGACTTTATAATAGTGTTGTGAATAGCCTTCCTTATAAAGACTCATAACAGAACTCTCACTTTATCATAGACTTTTTCAATTATTTATAAAAACTGTGAACAGTAACTTTACCAGACTTTCATCTGAGGCAGATATTTGGGCTGTCCTTTTAAAGGAGTAATTCTGATCCTTTTAAAGGAGTGATTATCAACTTGAGTTTTATGTGAGATCCCAGATGAAGCATCACATCCAGATACAAAGTTGTATTTACTTCTGAAAACAAAATGCAGTTTGCACTGTGACCAAGTGGTAGAGCTCTATTCCAACTCCCCAATACTTTAGGGAAGTATGAATGCTCTTAGGCAAATAAATAGGTGTGTAGATTGCACTCCTGCCCATTCTGGTTAAGAAAGATAGGATTTATCCTTCAGAGCATGACTTGAAAAGTGATAAGGGCACCGAATTGACTGCACAAGGACAGAAAAAGGGTGTGTGGTGGGTGGGTGTTGTGTGTGTGTTTTTTTTTTTTTTTTTTTTTTTTTAAAAAATATGCAGCATGTCCTTTACACCAGCACAGATTAGGGAAGATGCATAAAAGCACTGACATTGAAATGCTTTTACTTGCTGATACATGCATGTATCTTGCATTTGCAAGTAGGTTAATTTTTGTAAGTATGTCTTTTAAAGGAAAAGTTTTTAAAATGGGCTCTTGCTCTAAAGAGCTAATAAAGAAGGAAATCATGTCTTTACTTTAAGCAAGCACAGGGAGATTGTGCAGCTATTTAGATGGGTGGTTTGAAGAAGTTCTGTCTGAGGTGGGGCCTCTGCTGTTTCACATCATGATCAAGAGAGTGCTGAAGGAGTTAAGCTTTTAAATTCTCCTGAGTCCTCATGTGGCCAGTAAAAGTGCCTAAATAAAATCTACTCAGACTGAATGAGCCCCTGTGGAGCTGTCACTGTGTGTTCTCTTTCATAATTGGCATTTATTAAAAGTCTCTAGGTACTTATTTATTTAGACTTAGAATGACATTGGTAGAGCCCATTAGGTAATCAGGGTGAGTGTGATGCACATGTGTTCCTTTCAAGGGCTTGGGGAAAAGACTGCTGGTCCTTACACATAAGATCAGTAAGATCATATATAGATTCCATTTAAATATCTTCTATCTTGTGACAATATAGTGGTGTCTTAAAAGCCTTTAGCCTGTAGTAGGTATTGTTTTTCCTCTAGGAGAATGTTGCCTTTAAGTATCTGACATGAAAAAACTAATTTCAAAGATGTCTAAATTACTTGCAATGAGACCTAATCCAAAAGAAGGTAGTTCTGTGTCACCTTTAAAGCACTTGGGAAAAAATAGTGTTTCTATGTATAATATACACCTCTTACTTGAAAGGCATTTGTAAGGGAGTCCAGCATCAAACTTCTGTCAGAGAATGATATGCTCCTTTGAATACTTTCATGTGCAGTATGTTAGAAGAGGAGGATGGGGTTTTACTACGATTAATGACTAGTTTATTTTGAAACAGCTATGTTATGGTAAAACTAAGTGGCTGCAGCCTGGGTGGGGCATAAGCATTACCGGTAGAAAGTGGAAGAATATAAATTTCTTCTTAAATTTGGGTATTAAATGCAATATTACTACATGTTTGTAGAGGACTGTTTCTCAAAATAGATTGCAGAAGAACAGGATCAATTCTGAGATGTGGCTTTGTTTGAAATTGGAGAAAGTATATGTTATCCCCCTTATTATAGTGTTGAAATCCAAGGCATAAAGCAAACAAATTAACTTCTGGGTGCTACATGGGATTTGCAGAGTAGAGAATGAGGGGGAGAAAAATATTGTGGAGCCAGTAGATTTGGAATGGATAAATGAGAAATAAAAATCCTCTAGTCTCTTAAAACTATCTAACCATGCTTCAAAGGAAAATTACAATGCAAGAACAAAAAGTTGCCTTTTAGTATATGTCTTTAGGTCACTTTATAGGTTTTGAGCTTTCAGAAGGATGGAAACAAAATACTGCTTTGGATTTTCCTGAATGTGGAAGAGCTATGTGTCAGTACTGCATGCTTTTGTCTGTGTGATTGGTGGCTAATAGTTACCTGGACACACGTGGATATCCTTTTATGGTTTTATGTGCAGAAAATGTGAGTTGATAGTAGAAGACCACAGAAGCTCTCATTATTATAAGCCTTCCTTACACTTCAGTGCTTTGGCATTTAATTTAGTTCCCAGATTCCAGTCATGCAGAAGAAGTAAAACCAGAGTGCTCTGTTTTAGCTCCCAAACTTTGAACTGCCTTGCATTTCTTTGAGTAAATATTTCCTTTGTAACCTAATTCAAAATTTTGGTCTGAAAGGTGATTTTTTTTTTTTTTTTGACCTTCCTTTTTCACTTTTTTCTTTATAATTTATCGGATCTTGCTATTTCTTGCAGACTGGCCTATGTAAGATGTACTAGCAGTGCTTGGACCTCTGTGTTCTTGATGTGTCTCAACTTGCACTTGCACTTGGGGGGGGGGGGGGGGGGGGGGGGGGGG